>JAJOZX010005479.1:175000-217500 GCA_023014485.1 Bathynomus jamesi | reverse complement strand
TACCATCACCCGAGATGCACCTTGTTCCTTTGAACAAGTGAGGGTTGTTTTGAGACCAGTAGCGGGTGTTCTGTCGATTTACCTCACCATTTCCATAAAAAAACAGCCTCGTCACTGAACAGAATGGTGGACGGGAAACTGGCATCCCGAGCATAAATTATGGTTTGTAGAAATAGAAAAATATGAATTTCTCCTATGATGCCGGACTTATGGGACACCCTGTATATCGGATTTAGACAAGAAGGGCAGAGTGCTAAAACCTGGGCAGATTTCCAGTATTAATTTGTATGCCCTTACAAGTTTTATTTTTATTTTTCAATTTATTATTTTTTTAATCAACTATAACATTGGTTGGAAACAATTCATTTGATCTTGTGTTGGATTCGGGCAAAGTGCTAAAATCGGTAGTTTTTCCTTACAAATTTGTATGCTCCTCCCACAATCCTTTAATTTTTTTTATCCGTTTATTGTGTATATATATATATATTTTTTTTTTTGTAACCTATACGTATATAGGCTGTAACTCTTTATGTACTTCAGTGTTCCTGAGGATGTCATTAGACGAAAGCGCTTGAGCACTATTCTGTGTTTCCTTTCCTTCGTGGTTTTATTCATCATAAATATTTTTCATGTGTTGCTTTCGTGAAATAATTTTCACACACACACACACACACACACACACACACACACACACACACACACACACACACACACACACACACACACACACACGGTGTTTCGTATGCCTGGAGACATTGGAAATATGTAGAAAGATGCAGACATGCCAACCCTCCTGTTTTTGTACCAAATTCAAAACTTCTGGCAGGAGTAAAAAACCTCCTGTTTTTTTACTTATGGGATGACCTGATATAAATACTCACAAGGGTCTATTTCGTTATAATAGATTATGTTATGGTATTTCATCAGCTCCTGGCATTTTCCAAAGAACTATTAGTCGCATATTAGATGGAATTTCAGATGTGGTATGTTACCTGGATGACATCCTTATAGCTGGAAAAACAGAAAAAGAACATACGTCTAGTCTAAGGACAGTTTTGCAGAAGTTAGCAGCTGCTGATTTAACTCTAAATAAGGGAAAATGTATCTGGATAACTATTGAAATTCAGTATTTGGGATTTAAGATTGATTCATTAGGTCTGCATCCTACTAAGGATAAAGTTGATGCTATTTGTCAGGCTCCTGCACCTACTAATGTCACTCAGCTTCAAGCATATCTAGACTTGCTTAATTTCTACAGGAAATTTCTACCAAATGCTGCTTCTACATTGGAACCACTAAATAAATTACTCTGGAAAGACACTAAATGGAGTTGGGGTAAAGAGGAACAGTCTAGTTTTCAACAGTCAAAGGAGCTCTTACTCAATTCTCATGTTTTAGTGCATTTTGATCCTAAACTACCTATAGTTGTAACTGCTGATAGCAGCTCATATGGCATTGGAGCAGTACTTGCTCATACTATTAACGGGGAAGAAAGACCTATTTCTTTTATTTCCCGCACTCTAAATACAGCAGAGAGGAATTATTCACAGGTAGAACGTGAAGCATTAGCCCCAATCTTCGCAGTAAAAAAGTTTCATTTTTACTTGTGGAGTCAGCAGTTTACCCTTGTGACTGATCATAAACCGTTGTTAGGGTTGTTTGCTCCTAATAAACAAATTCCTATCTTGGCTGCAAGACGAATACAACGTTGGGCTCTCATGCTTCAAGCCTATTCTTTCAATCTAGTGCACCGGTCAGGTAAGCATTTGGGTAATGCTGATGCTTTAAGCCGGTTACCTTTAGATGCTTCCATTGAATGTGTCCCAATTCCAGCTGAATAGGTTCACTTAGTTGAATTTCTAGGGACAACACCAGTTACAGCTATGATTATTGCTCAGTGGACTAAATCTGATCCTATTTTGTCTCAAGTTTATCAGATGGTCTCTAGTGGTTGGCCTATGAAGGTGGGCAGTTCTTACCAAACTTTCCACCAAAGACGCACAGAGTTGTCTATTCAGGATGGATGTGTCCTTTGGGAGTCTCGGGTTCTTATCCCAGACCTGGGCAAGTCTCTTTTGCTTAAAGAACTTCATTCCGATCATATGGTTGTTACTCGTATGAAGGAACTGGCCCCAAGTTATTTTTGGTGGCCCGGACTGGATAGTGACATCCTTTCGCTTGTGAATTCATGCTCTCGGTGTTTGGGGTTACGTGATACTCCTAAAAACGGTTTTCTACATCCCTGGGAATGGCTTTCCCATCCATGTTACAGAATTCATATTGATTATGCGGGTCCCATCAATCACCACTATCTTCTAGTCCAGGGATGGCCAAGTTTCCTGGACCCAAGAGCCACATACGACGTTTTTCAGATGTACGAGAGCCGCAAAATATTTTAAAAAGAATTTAATTATTACAAACATATACATATAGATATACTCACATTATTAAATTGTTTAATTACTGATTGTAGAGGGCTTAGTTTGGGTCTTCATTTTGGCTGTTAATGCTTTAAAGTCTGGCTGATGTGATGTTAAGGCGGTATGAAGAAGCTCAGTCAGGTGTTCGTTAGTGAGGGCAGCACGATGTTTTGACTTTACAAACTTCATTTCCGAGAAGAGTGCTTCACAGCAATAAGTTGTCCCAAAAACAAATAAATTGGAAACTGGTTTTCCTGAGGTGAGGATACTTTGTCTCTGGTACTTGCTTCCAAAACTCAACTGCAGTTAAGCTTTTATGTATCAACTTTAAACCCACGTCCTCCTGTAGCTCCAAAAGTTCTGTTTGTATTGAAGCAGCTTCCGTAACAAAAGGTGTGGTAACAGGGCAGCCATCGTTGACGACATCAATTAGGAAAGGATTTACAAGAAATTTGAAGCATGGTTTTAGCTTCCTTAGTTCATCAAACCTGAACTGAAAATCATCAATTAGTCCTTCTAATTTACCTTTGTATTTCTCCAATTTACTATCTTTTATTTCAATATCAGGAAAAGTGTTTGCTCGGTTTCTCAGGTGGGGAAAGTGGTCAAATTTTTTTGTTACGAGATCTTTTTGGAAGAGCTTTATTTTATTCTGGAAACTGAAAACTGTAAACTGTCTGTGTAAGTTCAGAAATGACCTTATCCTTTCCGTGAAGTGCCAAATTTAGATTTTGAAGGTAAAAAACATCAGATCCTGCACCCATTCGTGATCTTCTAGTTGTGGGTATGACTTTCCCTTTTCTCTCAAGAAATCAATGATAGGCTCCAACAGTGCAACAAACCTATTCAGGAGATTACTAGTTGATAACCACCTTACAATACAGTAGAATGAAAGGTCATCTGGCTTATCTTGAAGATCCAGCTCCTTGATAAAATTTCTAAACGCTCGGTGCGTTTTTGCATTTGAACGAATGAAATTCACAATTTCTAGAACACATTTCATAACACTGTCATACCTAAAGTACTTCCTTACCAAATGACCACGGTGAATGATACAGTGAATAAAGAGACACACAGGATACTTGGGATCGCGTGTCAAGAGCCCAACTTGGCCTACATTTTGTCCTACCGTAGCTGGTGCTCCATCTGTTGCAACACTGACAAGTTTATTCAATGGTACTTGAGCATTTGATAATGCCTCGTCAAGTGCGTTCTTTATGTCAACCCCTCTGGTGGTTTCTCTTAGGGTCATTAAGTCCAAGAGTTCTTTCACATTTCATCGCCAGTATCATAACGAACAAATACCGCCAGTTGAGGGTTATCTTTAATATTTCTGGATTCATCGAGGGCCAAACTGAATGCAACAGAATTCTTCAAATCACTCTGCAACGAGCATGTAATTTCAGCACTGATCTGGGAAATACGTCTGTCTGTAGTGTGGCGGAAAATAGAAATACTTGCTATTTGTTCTCGAAGCTTTGTGTTATCTGGAGCGAGAATTGCAGTAACGTCGGCAATATTATTCTTCACAAATTCTCCACTACTGTAGGGAAGTTGAGCACGAGTAATATTCCATGCCATAACAAAACTAGCTTCAGTAGTTAAGTCAGCTGTCTTACACAATGATGAAAGTACAGTTTGTTGGGCAACTAGGCTAGATTTCAACATTGCTAACTTAGTCTAACGCAATTCTGATTTGGGAGGAAATTCCGTAATAAATTTTTTTATGGTTAGTTTCATGATAACGCTGTAAGTTACTGGCTTTAAAGTGATTGAGTGCCACGTGGCAGATAAGACACACGGGTTTCCCACCCTTAACAGTAGAGGCAAAGCTCTTCTCCCACTCCCTTTTAAAAACCCTATTTTCTTCATATTTCCGTTTCTTACACTGTCTGCTCAGTCATTTTAATCAACTAAGGGGTTGTATAACTTTCACTTGTATAGCTGAGAAAAATAGCCACTATTTGATCTAAGAAGCCAATTTTAAAACACTCGTTACTACACGCGGCCCGCAGGGTAGCTCGAGGGTACTGGACACTGGTGAGTGGCGATTGGTGTTAATTACGTAATTATCCCGTTTAGTGCCTGTCACACAAAAGAAATTGTCGTACGCATGACGCATTTTATTGTCACTTCAATTTTTCCTTGTTTTTTTTCATATTTTTTTATGTGAAAAAAAAATTATATTTGTATTATGAATTTTGTCTTTTATGATAAATACAATAAAAAACAAAATTGTCTCGCGAGCCGCAGTTAACCTCGCGAGCCGGGGTTTGGCCACCGTTGTTCTAGTCATTGTCGATGCTCATTCTAAGTGGGTAGAGGTTCTTCCTACTACATCTATGTCTTCATCCTCTACTATTCGTCTGTTGCGTTCTATTTTTGCCAGATTTGGCCTTCCAGTTGTTTTGGTTTCTGATGATGGCCCAAGTTTTACTAGTTTTGATTTTTCTACGTTTTTATCTTCCAATGGTATTCGTCATGTTCGTACTGCTCCCTACCATCCATCTTCAAATGGCTTGGCTGAGAACATGGTCCGTTCTGTTATGTCTGCTTTGCTTCATGCAAAGGGGGAGTGAATTCAGGTTGCTTTGGATCGCTTTTTCATGAAATACAGGTTGACACTCCATTCTACTACGGGTGTTGCACCGTCCGAGTTGATGTTTGGCCGTCGTATTCGCTGTATTTTTGATCTTGTGCGTCCTCATGATTCTATTAGTCAAAGAGTTTACAGTCGGCAAGAGCGGCAAAAACGTGCCTTTGAATCTAAGACTCCTAGGACGCTAGAGCTGCTGCCTCAAAATAAGGTCATTATTCGCAATTACTCTCATGGTCCCAAGTGGGTACCAACTATAGTTAGAAGGCAGACTGGTCCTGTTTCCTACAGATGTGTAACTGAAGATGGTCGAATTCAGAATCGACATCAGGATCAGATTCTACCCCATTCAATGTCTTCCGCTACCTCTCCTATTCCTACTCTAGAGCGTACACCTATTCCTACTATTCCAACCGAAATGGAAACACAATCCTCTCTGTCACCTGTGGCTGAGCCAGAGGAATCTACTGCACCAGAGGAATCTACTGCACTTTGGAGCTCGTCGTTCTACCAGGGTTAAAAAAGCCCCGGAACGTCTGAACTTGTAGGGGAGGAGTGTGGTGGATTGGTGTGACTAAAAGTCTGCAGATCGACACCAAAAAAACACCTTAATAATGAAAACTAATATTGATCTGGCAGCACTGGTTTTGACGGATTAGGGCGGATATGCAGCGATGATGTTTTGGGATGATCATTAGCATTGCGATTATGGAAGTAATGTTGATTGTCGTTGTACTGTTGTGAACTACTAACCTAACTAATAGACTGCCAACTGCTAGACCAGGGGTCACCAACCTGGGTGGTAGCGCCCACTAGTGGGCTCACATTAAAGGTAAACATTTATTTCATTATTTATTTTATCGATTATGTTGATTTATTCTTTTTGATCTAAGGTGGGCGATAAGCTTTTTTAATTTTCAAAAAATTGTAAAAGTGGGCGGTGAACAAAAAAAAGGTTGGTGACCCCTGTGCTAGACTAATGACTATTACTGGCTATCTAGAATATTGTCTGGAACTTCTATACTTGAGGTGAGTCTATAATTATTTCGTTGTGTAACTTAATTCTGGTTATTGTACTGTATCTGTATATAGTGTGTGAACCATAGCCTTTTCTACCAGTCACTACAAATTAAATACAAGTAAATGCTATTGTTGAGCAGACTTCCGAACTAAGTTTAGGTCCGTAAAACTCGCTCATCGCGTGACGTCATAGCATGTATTTGACTGCAATGTTCATCCCTCGTATATAGACGGCCTTGTGCAAGGGACTTGGCCCTTCCTATTCCAGCCTTGGGTCATTCCTGGCCTTGTATAGTTGCTTTGAAAAGTATGGCATACATTGCAGTGATATCACAAATTTATTTATTAACAAATTATTTGTATGTAAAAAAAACCTTAGAATTTTCTCCCACCATATATATATATATATATATATATATTGTTGGTTTACGTCGTCGTCGTCGTTGGCCTAGGCAAGCTACGGCTTGGGACCGTAGCGCATCTATCCGGTATAGGTTAACCTGGATGATGTAGCCATAAGCACTGCCGCTAGTTAAGTGCCAACCAGTGATTATCTCACTAGCCGTATTGAGTCCGTTAGGCGAAACTACGACAGTACCAAAGGTGGAAAATATAACCTTTGGTTTTCTATTATTTATTTGTAAAATGGACATGGTATTAAATTAAAATAAATATTTGAATATAAATAATTAACTGACAATTGTGATATATAATTAATTATGTTTACATACAATAAAATAATATAGTATACATAAAATTAGTATTAATGTGGTTCACAATTGAATTATAATGGGGTAACTAATTTAAAATGAATTTATACTATTCCGAAATTCAAGACGGTAAAATTAACATTTAACTTGAAACTAAAATAAGAGTATTCACTACACACTCCCCCACCAGAGAGGAAGTTCAAAGAGTTCCGAACGACACAGATTTCCGCTGAACCTTTTTGGTAGCTACTTGTACCTCACTTAAGGTTGATTCCAAAAACGCAGGCTTAAGACGATCGATAGAAACCTTGTCGACCTTGGAACCGCGCTGGATGAGGAATGATTTGCGCGTACGTCGGAGAACTTCATAGGGTCCGTCATATGGACATTGGAGAGGCCGTTTTGGGACAGGTACACGAACGAAAACGTGGGTGCAAGACTGGAGGGCTGGGGAAATAAGATGTTCTGTTGGCTAGTCAATCGAGGGGGAACAGGCTGAAGGGACTGCATGTGAGAGGAAAGTGTTTGAGCGAATTCCGTAGGATCGCATGACTTATCCCCTGCAGTGAAGTAGCCACCTGGTAGCCGCAGTGTTGTTCCATAGACTAGTTCAGCCGCTGTAGTCTTCAGATCACTCTTAAATGCAGAGCGAATACCAAGCAAAACGAGTGGAAGCTTATCCATCCAATGGGAGTCTTCGTGACACATAAGGGATGACTTCAGCTGGCGATGGAAGCGTTCGACGAGGCCGTTAGCTTGCGGATGATACGCACAGGTATGCGCATGTACTGTACCCAACAAGCTGGTAAACTTCTTCCAAAGCGAAGACTCAAATTGGCGACCTTGGTCAGTGATGACTTTTGTCGGCAATCCAAATCTTGATACCCATCCATGAAGAAAGGCTCTTGCAACAGTGTCCGCTTGGATATCAGGAAGTGGGATGGCTTCAGGCCATCTGGAAAAGCGGTCGAGACAGGTGAGCAGATAACGTTGGCCTTGAATCACTGGAAGAGGGCCAACAATGTCTACATGAATTACCTCAAATCGCTGGGATGGGGGCGGAAATGCGTCAAAGGGGGACCTGGTGTGCCTTTGGACTTTGGCACGCTGGCAGGCAAGGCACGTTTTGGTCCAATGTTTGACGTCCTTCCGCATCGAGGGCCAAACAAAGCGAGAGGTAACCAGGTGTTGCGAAGCACGGATACCAGGATGGGAGGGCTTATGAAGATCCGTGAAGACCGCTTTTCTGTGACATGGAGGGACATAAGGGCGAATAGCAGCTGTTGATACGTCGCAATAGAGGGGCACAGACAATCCTGGCATACTCATTTTCTTGAGGGAAAGTGAGTGAGTGGAGTCTTCTCTGAGCAGTTCTTGTAGTTCCGTATCCTTATCTTGATCCTGTGCAATAGCATTCCACAGTGTAGAGCTGAGGGTAACAGAAGTAATCTCTATTCTTGAAAGTGCATCCGCTGGAGTGTTCAAGACACCTTTGATGTGGCGGATATCTGTGGTAAATTGCGAGATATAATCGAGTTGCCTGATGACTCTGGGAGAGTGGTTACAGCTGTTTTTTATTGAAGACAGTGACCAAAGGTTTGTGGTCGGTAAAAACACAAAACTCTCGGCCTTCAAGGAAATGTTGAAAATGCTTCACGTTTAAGTAAATAGCAAGAAGTTCACGTCCGAAAGCACTATAACGCGTTTGGGCTGGCTGCAGCTTTTTCGAGTAAAACGCGATGGGTGCTTGTTGACCGTTAATGGTTTGTTCCAACACTCCACCGATCGCAACATCTGATGCATCGACCGTCAGAGTTAGGGGGGCATCACTGATAGGAAATGACAGAGACAATGCACTATTGATAGCATTTTTGGCATTGTCGAAGACGTCTGGGTTTTGCAAACACAGGGGGACCTTTTGTTGTAATGTGATGGGTAATGGTGTGCTTAATGGTATCACCCATCTGCATAGGTTGAAGAATTCCTGGATATCGCTGGAAAAGGCACTGGTACATGGAATTAGGGGGAACGAGGGAAAGTGCAGAGTTCGAGGCGTCCGGAAGGGCAACCTGTTTGGCAAGAACAGAAAGCAGTGTGGCCTGGTCGCATAAGCGTCGCTTGTCAAGATCCACCAGGAGTTTGAAATGCTGGAGGAAGTCAGCGCCGATTATGGGATGCCGCACTTGAGCACAGATGAAAATCCACTTGAAGGATCGGTGAAGGCCCAAGTTTAGTTCACGCGACTGAGTACCGTACGTGGGTATGCGTGAACCGTTAGCAGCGTATAGAGGCGGAGATTCCGAGTGCTTATGACCAGATTTTTGAGGGAATACACTGACTGACGCTCCGGTATCGACCAAGAAATTGATACCAGAGTTCCTGTCCTTTATGAATAACAGGTTGGCAGTGCGAGTACTAGACGCCATTAGGACTCGCTGCTGGGGTTTTCCGACGAAAAATTGCAAGGGGAGATGCACTTCCTAGCCTTCTTTCCAAATTTGGCGTGGTAGAAGCAGATCTTCCCGGAACTCGAACGATGCCTCTTCGTAAATCTTGACCGAGAATGGCTTCTTTGCCGTTGATTTTGTAGCAGAGAACAAACGTGGTTGAGTTGTTGACTTAACTCTTCCACTTTCAACTCCAGTTCCGATTGTGTGTTCACGTTGTTGACCGGAGCTGTGTCAATCTCCACTACTTTGTCGGCAGTTTCTGCTAGTTTATCAACTGGAGTAGCAGGATCCATAGTGGCCAAGACACGCTGAGCTGATGGAGGAAGTTTCTGCAAGAACAACTGTCTAAAGATGTCCTTATCGAAGGTTTGTGCGCGTTCGCCTAGAGCGCACTGCATAGCCCTCAGCATTTGAGTGGGCTTACGGTCTCCAAGTTCTTCTTTTGAGATTAACTGATGTAGTTTCTCACGCTCAGAGACAGTGGTGCGGCGCAGGATGGCAGACTTCAGATCGTTGTACGGGTCCTCACTCGTGGAAGGAGATACGATGACGTCACGGACTTCAGAGATGATGCTCGCTGGTAGAGAGGACAAAACATGATCGTATTTCGTCCTGCTAGTGGTGATCCTTCCCAAGTTGAATTGTGATTCCACTTGGTGGAACCAAATAAATGGATCACCCGGCCAGAAGACGGGGAGCTTTACGCTCAAGTGGGAGATGGCACCAGCGTCGTCAGGCATCTTCTCCTATGCTTGCTGACGTACAAGCAAGACGACGACAAGTTCCCAACGAAGGAGTGGAGGTTGAGACGAGCGCAGGCACAGAGCGCACGGGCAGGGGTGAGGGGCAGAGGGCACGAGCGACATTACAGTCTGGTCCTAGTCGCTCGGTGAAGGGGGTGGTGGGCACGAACGACGTTACAGTCTGGTCCTAGTCGCTCGGGTGAAGGGGGTGGTGGGCACGAACGACGTTACAGTCTAGTCCTAGTCGTTCGGGTGAAGGGGGTGATGGGCACGAACGACATTACAGTCTAGTCCTAGTCGTTCGGGTAAAAGGGGTAATCCAGCTCCGGGGTCATCAATTGTTGGTTTACGTCGTCGTCGTCGGCCTAGGCAAGCTACGGCTTGGGACCGTAGCGCATCTATCCGGTATAGGTTAACCTGGATGATGTAGCCATAAGCACTGCCGCTAGTTAAGTGCCAACCAGTGATTATCTCACTAGCCGTATTGAGTCCGTTAGGCGAAACTACGACAGTACCAAAGGTGGAAAATATAACCTTTGGTTTTCTATTATTTATTTGTAAAATGGACATGGTATTAAATTAAAATAAATATTTGAATATAAATAATTAACTGACAATTGTGATATATAATTAATTATGTTTACATACAATAAAATAATATAGTATACATAAAATTAGTATTAATGTGGTTCACAATTGAATTATAATGGGGTAACTAATTTAAAATGAATTTATACTATTCCGAAATTCAAGACGGTAAAATTAACATTTAACTTGAAACTAAAATAAGAGTATTCACTACAATATATATAATATATATATATATAATATATATATATGTTAACCCCTCCGTCTATGGCCCTGGGTTGGTTCGAAGTCGACGGGGGTTCTGGTTAGGAGGCAGCAACGGATTTTTTACTCACAATAGTTTCTTCTATAATACTCTCCGAGTTCTTCTGTAGTGGTTCGGAGGATTCCGTGAAAACTTACTAAATTCTCTGAAGATTCCCTGATGCTTCTTATAACGTATCGGGAAATTATTTTTCTCTGCTTTATTGACCGAGTTCTCGGACGAGAGCACGGCTTGAAGGAAAAGATAAAAAAAACTCACTGTAATTTACTTCTAAAAATGTACAGGTAGTGCTCTGAATTTACAGGGGTAGAGGTTCGACCTCTTTCGACCATGGCTCAGGCCGGAATCTAAAAAATTAAGGAGGCAAGGGGCCTCTACCCTCTCCTCTGGGAGTGAAGTCTAAGAAGTCGTAATCGAAGTAATTATTATTTTACAATTACATGCTTTATATACAGGGTGTCCCAGAATTAACTATCTATTTCAATGAAATCGGACAAATTTTTTAAAAACACTTTTATTTATGTTTATCATGTTTAATATGTTAAAAATTTCTAAATTTCTAAATTTTTTTCATAATTTTATTTTCATAATTTTTTCATTATCTGGTCCAATGAAAGACCGTCTGAAGTCATAGAATGGCAAAGAGACTCCAAAAGTTAACGTGTGACTTGGAATGACCAAATCCAAAATTTATGGCCCATTCTTCTTTGCGGCAGCAACTGTAACAGGTACCGTCTACCTTGATATGCTTCAGCAGTTTCTCGAACCACAGCTTCTTGATGATGGCATTCTTGATAATGTGTTTCAACAAGAATCATTGATCTTTTGGCGATAAACCTTTGTTTTTATGAAACCCCATGCAAAGAAATCCAGGGGTGTCAAATCCGGAGAACGCGGAGGCCAAGGTCGAGGTCCTCCACGTCCAATCCACCGATTCGGAAGGCGTCTGTTGAGGTATTCTCGAACAATTAGAGCATAATGACATGGTGCTCCATCTTGTTGAATCACAACATTATCAAGAATGCCATCATCAAGAAGCTGTGGTTCGAGAAACTGCTGAAGCATATCAAGGTAGACGGTACCTGTTACAGTTGCCTCCGCAAAGAAGAATGGGCCATAAATTTTGGATTTGGTCATTCCAAGCCACACGTTAACTTTTGGAGTCTCTCTGCCATTCTATGACTTCAGACGGTCTTTCATTGGACCAGATAATGAAAAAATTATGAAAATAAAATTATGAAAAAAATTTAGAAATTTATACATTTTTACCACATATTAAACATGATAAACATAAATAAAAGTGTTTTTAAAAAATTTGTCCGATTTCATTGAAATAGTTAATTCTGGGACACCCTGTATAATCTAAATTTTGGGGGAGTGCAGTTTGAAAGTTGTTTCCCTCTTTAAACACATGATCAGATTTTTGAAAGATTCCAAATAAAAAATTTTAGAAATAAAAAATAATCGTATTTTCGCCGAGTATACATTTCTAAAGGGCGACAATTTCGTAGTACATTGAGTACAATCTAAGTACATCACTGAGTACATTGTAATTTTGGTTTACAACAATTATGATCATAATTATGGATTAATTCACATTCACTTATCGTTAATTACAGTTTCATTAAAGTACATTAATTACATTGTATTGAAGTATTACAGTTAATTACAATTAGACAGTTAACTATAGCTTTCTTTTGTTTGAGTGTTTCATATTTATAGACAAGATGTTAGGAATATAACACAAAGTACATGGGCACATACGATATATATATATATATATATATATATATATATATATATAATAAAACAACAATAATGTTCTGTAAATTCGAATCAGAGCGAGAGGAGATTTTACGTTTTCAGATGTCAATTTGTGCTGTGATCATCGAATTGCATACACTTGCATAAACATTTTCGAGTTCATTGCGAGAGGCGAAATAATTAAAAAAAAATAATACATGCGAACGTATTTGCACGACTTTCAACGAACAGGTACGGATGCATAAAGTTTTGTACACATTTCATAGACTGACACGAGTAAAAACGAATATGTAATAAAATTTATATAGGATAATGGTCAAGATAAGATATGGACGTGGATGAATATGGTCGAATAATAGTTATATTGCATCATACCAGACAGGACACAACATATAAATAATGACTTGTAGAGAGAGAAGTTTTTATTATTATTAAAGAATTTACCATACATTGAGTATGGAAGATGTCCACATACTAAACACGTAATTCAGTGATCAAGGTATGGAAAACGTGAAGGAAATTAAGTTAATTTTATGACGTCATAGTTATTTACTTTGTACGTACCGTATAAGTCGTCATTTGGAGAAATTAAAGGAGACGAATTAGAGAGAGACAGTTAAGGGACATTCGCTTCTCACAGCTAACTTCTAATGGCACAAACATGAATACTGCTCAACCATAGAAATGGTAGGTCGCATGTTTGTGACACTGAAAAAAAAAATGGAAAGCAAAAAATCGAAATTCTATCCAAACTCGCTCAGGCGATTTTGGTTTCTCATGTAAAAATGAACATTCAAACAAAAAAAAACATACAAACATAAGTACTGTATGAAGACAATGCATATAAGGATTATATAGGAATTATTCATTGTTCATTTTTACAGGGCTCTTCCCTCTAAAATGATATTAACACAATAATACAGTACAATATAATTGAGAAAATACAAGATAACATCCTAACGAATTCAAATTAGATGACGACGAATTTTTCTTTACAATACAAATTTTATACAGAACAAGTGAGTTCGGGTGGTTGATTTACAATGCACAGTAATCAAATCTTTAACATGACACTTGCTTAGAGAGTTATTATAAAATATAAAAATTCAAAGATTAATACTTTAATTTTTTGCAAACAGAATAGAAGGATTAATACGTTAATTTAGACAAACAGTGATATTGTTAAATTTTACAAATATTTAGTTATCATGATCGTACAGTTAATAAACTAATTTTATTGACTAGTGTAGGTAAAAATTGAATTATGTAATGGATGATGTATAGACCTGTGGTCAATTATGTATTTGTGTGTAAGGATTCGGGAGTTTTTCGAATTAACTGTTTAAAAATAATGTATAATAATTTAAAATGGAAGTACGATTATAAAATCCTTTAAGTTTAAGTGAATTATTATTCAATTCTAATACGGGTCGTATTAATGATGATGTATGCGTATGAGTTTTAATGTAAAAGTGACTAGAGGTACGGAAGGAAAATGAATTCGAATGTGTGTCAAAAATAATAAAATTCAATTAGGATTATAGATTTTACACGTATTAAGGTAATGAAAAAAAAACGCACTTAGAGGATTTTACAAGTAATGGAAGTAAATCTCACGGTATTAAAAATTAAATTTTAACATGGAATTAAATTCGACTAGTACATTCTTAGCCATATCGTAGTGTGTCAAACTGGATATAATTTTTTCGTTTGATACCTTAACAGATGGTATAATAATAATTTAACAACAATTACTCAATATTAATCAAATATAAAAATTGAAAATAGAAATCAATTATAAACTATAATGAATTGACATGAGCTTATAGGGGCCATACAATTAAAAAAAATTAAAAAACACAACTTTGGAATTATCACGTTTGATACTGAGGAATGTTCTGCAGTACCAAAGAGGCTCCTGGTTGGTTTCTGGACGAACTGGGTGAAAGGAAATAAATGGTTAAACTGTGGTTTGACTGGAGCCAAAGAAAAATTAACCATGGTTGAGCCATTTCTCTGGTTGACACGGTTCAACTAGGGTTGGGGTGTTAAAATAAAAAAAAATAAAAAATAAAGTTTGGATACTACATTCGGGGGAATTGAGTGACTAAGCGGGGAGATATGTATGAAATTGACAATACGTCTTTTCGTGAGCACTTTGCTCTTTAGGAAGACTGATTGTCACAATGATTAGAACAAAAATTAAAGGAGGCAAAACCAAACGGAGGGACGGCATGTTCCACAGCATAGTAATTTAAAAAGGTCTTTGGGACATGATCGATTAATTATTACAGAAATATTATCATCACATATACATTACAATAATTATCAAAATCATTATAAACAATTGTAAATCTGTTTTTGTTACAACATGAAAATATATAATTTCACCTATATATTTATATACGCAACAACTGCATGCAAAAAGGAGACAAATCGGTCAATTTCCTTCTTACAACAAAAAAAAAAAGAAGGTTGAACTAAAGACACAAACCGGTCAATTCAGGTTGAATTTAATTTTCTCTTATACAATAAAAAGAAAGGTTGAATTAAATTCTCTTAACAAAAAAAAGTTGAATTCAATTGACTGCATTGAAATGACTTGGGACTTCAAAACTGACTGAAACTGACTTCAAAACTGACTAAAACTGACTTCGAAACTTGCTTCACTTCGAAACTGGCTGAAACTTGCTTCACTTCGAAACTGGCTGAAACTTGCTTCACTTCGAAACTGGCTGAAACTTGCTTCACTTCGAAACTGACTGACAACTTACTTCACTTCGAAACTGACTGAAACTTACTTCACTTCGAAACTGACTGAAACTTACTTCACTTCGAAACTGACTGAAACTTACTTCACTTCGAAACTGACTGAAACTTGCTTCACTTCGAAACTGACTGAAACTTGCTTCACTTCGAAACTGACTGAAACTTACTTCACTTCGAAACTGACTGAAACTTACTTCACTTCGAAACTGACTGAAACTTGCTTCACTTCGAAACTGACTGAAACTTGCTTCACTTCGAAACTGACTGAAACTTGCTTCACTTCGAAACTGACTGAAACTTGCTTCACTTCGAAACTGACTGAAACTTGCTTCACTTCGAAACTGACTGAAACTTACTTCACTTCGAAACTGACTGAAACTTACTTCACTTCGAAACTGACTGAAACTTACTTCACTTCGAAACTGACTGAAACTTACTTCACTTCGAAACTGACTGAAACTTACTTCACTTCGAAACTGACTGAAACTTACTTCACTTCGAAACTGACTGAAATTTACTTCACTTCGAAACTGACTGCAACTTGCTTCACTTCGAAACTGACTGAAACTTGCTTCACTTCGAAACTGACTGAAACTTGCTTCACTTCGAAACTGACTGAAACTTACTTCACTTCGAAACTGACTGAAACTTACTTCACTTCGAAACTGACTGAAACTTACTTCACTTCGAAACTGACTGAAACTTACTTCACTTCGAAACTGACTGAAACTTGCTTCACTTCGAAACTGACTGAAACTTGCTTCACTTCGAAACTGACTGAAACTTGCTTCACTTCGAAACTGACTGAAACTTGCTTCACTTCGAAACTGACTGAAACTTGCTTCACTTCGAAACTGACTGAAACTTGCTTCACTTCGAGACTGACTGACAAACTTGCTTCACTTCGAGACTGACTGACAAACTTGCTTCACTTCGAGACTGACTGACAAACTTGCTTCACTTCGAGACTGACTGACAAACTTGCTTCACTTCGAGACTGACTTACAAACTTGCTTCACTTCGAGACTGACTGACAAACTTGCTTCACTTCGAGACTGACTGACAAACTTGCTTCACTTCGAAACTGACTGACAAACTTGCTTCACTTCGAAACTGACTGACAAACTTACTTCACTTCGAAACTGACTGACAAACTTGCTTCACTTCGAAACTGACTGACAAACTTGCTTCACTTCGAAACTGACTGACAAACTTGCTTCACTTCGAAACTGACTGACAAACTTGCTTCGCTTCGAAACTGACTGACAAACTTGCTTCGCTTCGAAACTGACTGACAAACTTGCTTCGCTTCGAAACTGACTGACAAACTTGCTTCGCTTCGAAACTGACTGACAAACTTGCTTCGCTTCGAAACTGACTGACACACTTGCTTCGCTTCGAAACTGACTGACAAACTTGCTTCGCTTCGAAACTGACTGACAAACTTGCTTCGCTTCGAAACTGACTGACAAACTTGCTTCGCTTCGAAACTGACTGACAAACTTGCTTCGCTTCGAAACTGACTGACAAACTTGCTTCGCTTCGAAACTGACTGACAAACTTGCTTCGCTTCGAAACTGACTGACAAACTTGCTTCGCTTCGAAACTGACTGACAAACTTGCTTCGCTTCGAAACTGACTGACAAACTTGCTTCGCTTCGAAACTGACTGACAAACTTGCTTCGCTTCGAAACTGACTGACAAACTTGCTTCGCTTCGAAACTGACTGACAAACTTGCTTCGCTTCGAAACTGACTGACAAACTTGCTTCGCTTCGAAACTGACTGACAAACTTGCTTCGCTTCGAAACTGACTGACAAACTTGCTTCGCTTCGAAACTGACTGACAAACTTGCTTCGCTTCGAAACTGACTGACAAACTTGCTTCGCTTCGAAACTGACTGACAAACTTGCTTCGCTTCGAAACTGACTGACAAACTTGCTTCGCTTCGAACTGACTGACAAACTTGCTTCGCTTCGAAACTGACTGACAAACTTGCTTCGCTTCGAAACTGACTGACAAACTTGCTTCGCTTCGAAACTGACTGACAAACTTGCTTCGCTTCGAAACTGACTGACAAACTTGCTTCGCTTCGAAACACTGACAAACTTGCTTCGCTTCGAAACTGACTGACAAACTTGCTTCGCTTCGAAACTGACTGACAAACTTGCTTCGCTTCGAAACTGACTGACAAACTTGCTTCGCTTCGAAACTGACTGACAAACTTGCTTCGCTTCGAAACTGACTGACAAACTTGCTTCGCTTCGAAACTGACTGACAAACTTGCTTCGCTTCGAAACTGACTGACAAACTTGCTTCGCTTCGAAACTGACTGACAAACTTGCTTCGCTTCGAAACTGACTGACAAACTTGCTTCGCTTCGAAACTGACTGACAAACTTGCTTCGCTTCGAAAACTGACTGACAAACTTGCTTCGCTTCGAAACTGACTGACAAACTTGCTTCGCTTCGAAACTGACTGACAAACTTGCTTCGCTTCGAAACTGACTGACAAACTTGCTTCGCTTCGAAACTGACTGACAAACTTGCTTCGCTTCGAAACTGACTGACAAACTTGCTTCGCTTCGAAACTGACTGACAACTTGCTTCGCTTCGAAACTGACTGACAAACTTGCTTCGCTTCGAAACTGACTGACAAACTTGCTTCGCTTCGAAACTGACTGACAAACTTGCTTCGCTTCGAAACTGACTGACAAACTTGCTTCGCTTCGAAACTGACTGACAAACTTGCTTCGCTTCGAAACTGACTGACAAACTTGCTTCGCTTCGAACTGACTGACAAACTTGCTTCGCTTCGAAACTGACTGACAAACTTGCTTCGCTTCGAAACTGACTGACAAACTTGCTTCGCTTCGAAACTGACTGACAAACTTGCTTCGCTTCGAAACTGACTGACAAACTTGCTTCGCTTCGAAACTGACTGACAAACTTGCTTCGCTTCGAAACTGACTGACAAACTTGCTTCGCTTCGAAACTGACTGACAAACTTGCTTCGCTTCGAAACTGACTGACAAACTTGCTTCGCTTCGAAACTGACTGACAAACTTGCTTCGCTTCGAAACTGACTGACAAACTTGCTTCGCTTCGAAACTGACTGACAAACTTGCTTCACTTCGAAACTGACTGACAAACTTGCTTCACTTCGAAACTGACTGACAAACTTGCTTCACTTCGAAACTGACTGACAAACTTGCTTCACTTCGAAACTGACTGACAAACTTGCTTCACTTCGAAACTGACTGACAAACTTGCTTCACTTCGAAACTGACTGACAAACTTGCTTCACTTCGAAACTGACTGACAAACTTGCTTCACTTCGAAACTGACTGACAAACTTGCTTCACTTCGAAACTGACTGACAAACTTGCTTCACTTCGAAACTGACTGACAAACTTGCTTCACTTCGAAACTGACTGACAAACTTGCTTCACTTCGAAACTGACTGACAACTTGCTTCACTTCGAAACTGACTGACAAACTTGCTTCACTTCGAAACTGACTGACAAACTTGCTTCACTTCGAAACTGACTGACAAACTTGCTTCACTTCGAAACTGACTGACAAACTTGCTTCACTTCGAAACTGACTGAAACTTATTAACTTGAATCTGACTACATCTCTTTCGGGACTGACTACAACTCTTTCGGGACTGACTTCAACTCTTTCGGGACTGACTAGCAACTCTTTCGGGACTGACTAGCAACTCTTTCGGGACTGACTAGCAACTCTTTCGGGACTGACTAGCAACTCTTTCGGGACTGACTAGCAACTCTTTCGGGACTGACTAGCAACTCTTTCGGGACTGACTAGCAACTCTTTCGGGACTGACTAGCAACTCTTTCGGGACTGACTTGCAACTCTTTCGGGACTGACTTGCAACTCTTTCGGGACTGACTTGCAACTCTTTCGGGACTGACTTGCAACTCTTTTGGGACTGACTTGCAACTCTTTTGGGACTGACTTGCAACTCTTTCGGGACTGACTTGCAACTGACTGAAACTGTCTTGCAACTGCTATCAAGTATTTCTACAATCTCTGGGGCGGTTGTCCCTCTCGATGCAACCTACTGACTGAAACTAACTGAAATGGACTGCACTGAACTGCTATCAGTGGAGTCTACTGAAACTGATTTGCACTTGAACTGCTATCAAGTGGAGACTATTAATCTCTGGGGTTTGGTTGTCCCTCTTGGATGCAACCAACTGAAACTGGAACTTGAAACTGCTTCAAGTATCTCTATAACTCTATAAACTCTCTCTCTTAATTTGCAAGTCAATTTAATTCAATAATTTGAAAAAATTTGTAAACAAAAATACGAAATGTAAACACACATTTCACTCGAATGTACGCGAAGGTACAGTAATATTATGTTTGGTACATAAAATAAAATTATTCTATACTAACTATAATAGTGAAAATAATAAAAAAAAAATATATCACTGGTCTGAAATGTTCACTGTTTCTTGTTAATTCTGACTTAATACTAGTTAACTGTTAATAATGCTGTCTTCTCAACTGTTTACAAATTACTTAAAAAAAGAACAAGCTCTGTATTTAAAATTTCTACGGCGAAATCCTTAGAGACGTGTCCTGAACATTCCAACAGATTTCTTACAAAAACTCCAAGATAGTATTCCAAATCGAATCGCAGCAGTTTTGCAGGAAAAGGGCGGTTATACAAAATACTGACTTTCGACAATTGTATGTAACTTTTCAGTACTTATGGTGATGGTTCTCTAATAAATGATAAATCTTGAAGCTAACACGTGTATTTTAACCTTTGAAATTGAGCAAATTTATCAATACAAGACTTTTGCACAGTAGTGTGTATATATAAAAGAAGCTTTTCTATGCATGCATACACACCCACATACATATATTCTTGTGGGCCTGAGCAGCCAGGCTAGGTTACCCATTGGAATTTTTACTTACATACAACTCCTATACTGTATATATTTTGAGGAGGGGGGGGGCGTTCAAAAACACTCGCATCATGTTGCATCAATGATGCATTACAATTGCACTCCAGCATTTTGCGGTAATACTATTAACTTAGAATAATTTTTAACAAATATTTTTCTTTATCAAGGAAGAATATTATATTCAACCATTTCGAGATGAAATACTTATTTGTTATGAAAGTACAGTATTTAAAGAAAAGTCGTTTTTGTACATTAACCATTTAAAATTTTTGATGTACTACAATTCTTAGATAGAATATTTTAGATAATTATATTGTGTATTTATTTTAATACTAATAAGTAGGGTTTAGCTTACTTTGATTATACACCTTCGAGAAATAACCTCTCTCGTGTATATACAGGGTGTTTCAGGAGGAAAGGTCAATACTTCGGAATGTTACGAAACACTGTATACGTGGGTTGTGGGTTTGCATCATTCATTCATTTCACGTGTTTAATTGTGAAATTCATCCCATATATATATATAATGCGCCTTGGTGGTGTAGTGGTTAGCGTCGCTGACTACAAATCCATCGGCCCCGGGTTCGAGACCCGGTGACGGCAGCCGGCACGCAGCAAAACCCAGCTGTTCATCCTTCCACACAATAAAGAAAGTGGTTGGTAAATAAATGGGTACCTTGACTGGCCTAGTAAAGACACTGTGCTGCTGGTGGGGCGTGGTTCGGATTCCACGTTAAACTGTAGATCTAAGGTAGAGTGAAAAGCTTGACCTTCGTCAGAATGAACAATTCGGGCGGAAGATAACCAAAGGTTACTAAAGGTATATACTGTATATATTAGGGTGGTCCAAAAAGAATGAAAGTGAAAAACATATTTCTCATGACATTTGTCTATATTCCACAACAACTAACGATGTTGGAAATAGAAAACTGGATCGATTCGTGCATATTTAGAGGTGGCGCAACTCGAAGCCTTAGTATCATTATACAGTTTGGGGTCGCAAATTTCTTCAAACTCGTGCCACCCTTAAATATTAATGGATTTAGCTCAACATCCGGTCTGGGGTCTTTTACCATATACAGTAAAGAATGAGAAAATGCATCAGGAGTTCTTATTTGTGCATTTTAATTTTTTTACCATATATGTGTAGCTCACCCTAATATATTATATATATATATATATATATATATATATATATATATATATACCTTACAACCTTACAAAGGTTTCGCGCGATGATTTCTCATTTCGCGAAGGTCAATCAAGCTTGTCGCCCCTCCTCTCAAGTTTGCCTGGTGAAGTAGTGAGTTGGATTCTTGCGCGCTCCACCTCATCGGGGATTCATCTGAGCCAGGCGTCTAGTCTTCTTTTGAAGATTTCCACTGCAACTCCCTTCGTGTTTCTTAGGTCTTTGGGCAACTGATTAAACAGTTTTGGTCCTCTCACTACAAAACTATTTTCTTTCAGGGTTAAGGATGTTCCCTGTCTCGCCTTCAATTTGGGAATACGACACAGTCTACCGTTTCTATTTTCCATCGTTGTTTGGGGAGGTATAGGGTTCAGAGTAAGATTAGGGACTAGTTTCTCCATTATTTTCCAAGTGTAAATGATGGTGTATCTCTCTCTCCTCCTTTTCAGTGAATATAGGTCTAGTTCTCGTAACCTTTCCCAGTAATTTAGTTCTTTGCACCCATTGATCTTGGCTGTGAAGCTTCTCTGGATCCCTTCCAGCTGTCTAATGTCTTCTTTTTTATATGGGCATGTTAGGACCGAGCAGTATTCCAATTTGGGTATTATCAGGGTTTTCAGTAGAGGAATCATTACATTCCTATCCCTTCGTTTAAAGGTTCTCAATATCTGACCCGTTATTCTCTCTGCTCTGTTTACTGCTATCTTATTTTGTGTTTCAAATTTCGTATCATCTGTCATTACAACCCCTAAATCTTTTGCTCTGGAATTTCTCTGAATTTCCTGTCCATTTTGGGTATAATATTCCATGGATTTTAGGTCTTCTCTTTTTGCGTACTGTAAATTTCAGGGTTTCGGAGCCGGAGTCGGTGGAGCCAGTGAATTTTGCTTACCTGGAGCCGGAGCCGGAAACCTTGAAAATACGGCTCCATGGTCTGGCTCCGGGCGATATATTGCTACCTAAATTGTTATTTGTTAAATATAGGTTTAGTTGCAAATTATAATTCTTGTAATATATTACGAAAAATGGTACCATAGGATTCTTGGATTTTATGGAGGTGTGGGAGTTGCAGGAATAATCTGCAAATTTCCATTTTTTAACCATTAAATATTTGGGAAGATTTGTCTTAACAACACTTAATTATATAGGTAAAAAATTTTATGGCGGTGGAGACCTTAGGTAGGTAGGTACTAACTATTTATCTAAGTAAATAATATAACCTATTAAAAATTTAAAGTAAATAATATAACCTATTAAAAATTTAAAAACTGAATTTTTTGAAATATTCAGCTCTTTTTCAAGCCAAGTTGGCTTTCATGAAGCTTTCAAGTTTCAACACTTAAAAAAAGATGCATATATTATCTCAGAAAGTTTGATTGTTACTATTTTCCATACGAGAATTCTTAAGTTTGAACTTTGAACTAATTAGGAGGCAAGTTTCTCTAATTTATATAAGCTACCATTGTTAATAAATATTTAATATCATTTAGTTTTCATCATTTTCCTTTAGTTATTTAAATAACTTCATTCTATCATTATATTTGCCTAATTTAAAATCATAAGAAATTTAAATTTTGAGTATTAAAGTGATTTAATAATAAAATATTTTTGTGCAATATTTTAAATTGGACAATTAGTTATATAAATCTAGATATTTATTTTATAATTAACAGAATTTACTATAAAAGAGCCGGAGCCAGACTGTAAAAAATTTCTGCTCCGGAGCCGGAGTCGGAGCCAGAAGTTTTTTTACCGGCTCCGAAACCCTGACTGTAATAGCTGGAATTTCTCGATGTTAAACTTCATATTGTTGTCTTCCGCTTTGGTGGTGTAGTGGTTAGCATCGAATCCATCTGCCTCGGGATCGAGACCCGGTGACGTCAGGCGGCGCGCAGCAAAACCCAGCTGTTCAGTAGTTTCCGGAATCTTTCACTATTATGGCGACCCCAGTCAAGAGGGTTCGTGTCGTGACTGACTCAGGGCTCCTTTGAATAGATGTCTAATTCTTTTTGATAACTGTTCTGACTATTTTTGATAGGTGGAGGCACAACCTCATCGAAATAACTCCATAAATTAAATTAACCTTCGGCTTCTTTTTCAAAGGTTCTTGATCTCGTGAAACAAAATCAGTTGCTTCATCGCCATAGGTTATATTACGTGCAGGACTAGCGTTAGGTGATGCAGACATAATGATTATCTCATTTTTTACAAACGGGCACTGTTACGCAAGCAAATTTGAAACGAGAATCTAAAACGTGAGAAATCATGCGAGTGATGTCTGCCTTCCACTACCTGAAACGATTCTGTAAATTTTCTATTAAATCGTTTTTCATAGTATGAACACCCGCATCATCAGTTATGTTAGGCAAAAATACCAAGAGACCTGTTACATCGGGAGACACCATGTAAAGACAAGAAGAATCAGAGGAAAAGTCATTCGTTAATTTTTCACATCGACTGAGAAGCTTTACAACACACTGAATTAGAGTCCATTGATGATTATTGAAGGTTGCTACAGTATGTCATAGTCCGAGGTGTATGCAACAACCGCTGTTTTTCGTTGAAGAGGTCGTTGTAGCATATAGAATATGGAGTTCCATTGAGTGATAACGTCTCTTACAAGTTTGTTTTCGGGTAAATTATGTTGCTTCTGGAATTTCTTAAGTCTGTCAAAGGCTGGAGATGAATAATTAAAATGCAACAGAGTGGGCGCGCAGTTGCTCATATCTTTGAAACAGACTTCTGGCTAATAACGACTTCATCAACTGCGAGTGCTAAAGTATGATTCGCACAAGCAACAGGAGTAATTTTGAGAACGCTAACAGCTTTAGTAATATTACAGCCATTGTCGTGCACAACTGCATGCACACGATCGCACTTCATTGACCATTCTTGCAATACAGAAGTCAATGCAGTTGCAAATTTTTCATGAGTATGGGAATCTGGCAGATTTTTGGTGACTAAAACATGCTGCTTTTGCTCACATTTACTATTAATTCTATGTGCTGTCAAACTGATAAAGGCTTCAGTTTTTTATAGTTACGCCTAATAACCCAAATAAAACTAATATTCGGTATTCGGCCGAATAGTTTTGCACCAAATATTCGTTATTCGATGAATTTTAGTATTCGGTACATCCCTAATACTCGTATATATAATGTTACACACAGACCATGCATGGAACAAGGAACTCTTCTGGGAAAATTAAATCCACTATATGTAGTCTGAATAAATAATGGTAAATGACAAATACCAAAGTTTTTCTTTTTCGTGATGGAAACCCAACGTGAGCAACGGGTCATGAGACCCATGACCGGTTTCGTGATTTAATTTTCCCAGAAGAGTTCTTTGTTCCATACGCAGTCTGTGTAAAATAAAAGTTTCTCAGGTAACCATTCTGAGTTGTATCGTAATGTGGGTGAGCCACACATATATGGTAAAAAATTAAAATGCCCAAATAAAGGCTCCTGATGCATTTTCTCATTCCTTATATGGAAAGAAAACCTCTGACCGGATTTTGAGCTAAATCCATTAATTAATATTTAAGGGTGGCGCAGGTTTGAATTATTTGTCACCCCAAACTTGCGGCTTCGAGTTGCACCACCTCTAAATATGCACGAATCGATCGTTTTTTATTCCCAACATCATTACCGGTTGTGGAATATGAGCAAATGTCATGAGAAATATATTTTTCTTTTTCATTTTTTTTGGACCACCCTAATATTATATATATATGTGTGTGTGTTTATATATATATATATATATATATATATATATATATATATATATATATATATATATATATATATATATATGTTCAGGTAATTTTTGTACAAAGATAGCAAACTAATTTACACGTGTTCATTACAACAGATAGATTATCCATATGGACATTGAATAAGTCCCTCCCTGCGTGACACCATTGGTTACAGAAAATGGCTCTAAATGACCCAACCCATCTTGCAACCATTGTTTGGCGATTATACCAGAATATTAATATAACCAAGTAACCTACCCCTCCTCCTCGTATATTTTTTATTTATTTATTAACAAAGGTGTTAGGAACCCATAGAGGAAGTTTTAAAGGGTTCAACAAACTTCACTTCCATATACTGACCGTTTTGTCCACTAAATCGATTTTAACTGAGTTGGAATAGGAACTGAGCGGCACGATGATCATGAAGGTGATTCATTACAAAAGAAACAAAAATGTTTATGCCCTTTTATCCTTAAAATTATATCCGATATGAATCTTCTTAAAAAAGAAAAATAGTTTTTGAAACTCTCATAGGTTGTTGTTTAATATTATTCGTTAATTCTGTAAAGAGAAGCCTATTTCAGATTTCAGATAATTAAGTTTCTTCAATATATTAACAGAAAGTGACTAACGAGTACGTGTTTTTCACTCAAAATGACTACCCTAATCTGACTTAATTTAAACTAACAACATGTATTTAATTGATAATGTCGAGAATTTCAACATTGTGAAAGTTCAAAGATTTTGGTGTCGATATTGTTCCGCTACCTCTTCAAAACTATGTCCGGTATAGTCCAGGCAATTTGTAGTTAGACCTGGGCAAAATTGCTTCAGAAGCTTTCTAAACTGTTTCCAGCTCAGGAACCATTGCCGAATAACATCCAAAATCCGACAAAATTGGACCCCGGGAACACCCCCAAAAATGAAATTCAAAATGGCGGACTGGATGTTTCCTACGAAAAAAAAAATATATATAATTTACGCTTTTATTTATAGAGATACATTTGATGCTTTTTCTTTCAGTTGTAATGTTTTAAATAATTCAACAATATACAACACAACCAGTTATTACGCAAATATAATGTTATATAGCTTTTTACAGATTTTTATATCAATAATACAACAATTATTTTTTCCCAGTTTCAAGTTATGTTCATTACAGAAGAAGTGATACCTGGTCACAAACATACAGAAATTAATCCTCTTCATCACTATCATCGGATAGATTACCGGTACTTGGGTTGTTATTGCACCACTGATTTGGCACTCGCCACAAGCGGCTGAACAGGGCATTCCATTACGCTTGCATCCACATCTTGAAGTAGCACATTTCGTCTTGCAGGAGCAGCGGATCATGTTGAGTAGATAATTTGGAGCTGGTGGCTTGTCGCAGGCTGTAGGGTAGTAGGAATTATTCTTTACATACCAACCCACTGTTCTGCATCGATCTTCTCTTCTGTAGACTTCCAGATTAGTATTTGAAAGTATGTGCGAAAGCTGTGGTACTTTGTGGACGCATCGGTAGGTGGCAAACGTTCGGGTGTAACAAAAGATTTAGCTGTAGCTACCTTTTCAACTAACATTCGATGACGTAGTGCGTTAGTGGATTCAAGTGTTTTGCAGCCATACAACAGAAGCATTGCCTTTCTTCCAGCGGCTTCAATGTCAGAGTGTTGGCAACAATCAGAACAGAATGTATTTGCAACTGAACGGAGTTCAGCCACCTTCATCAGTGTGTCGAATGCTTTGGCTTTACCGATCGAAAAAATTCTGGATGTGCTATCACAGCCCGTGAAAGCATGCACAAACAGGAGATACTTGCAGATGTCATTGCCTAACAATGATTGAATGCTGAGAATATCATACACCGGATTAGGAGATGGTCCCCGTCTTATATCGCTGCGATAGTACAACTTGAAACCACTGTCCTTGGCATGGTACAGAAGGAGAATCAGCAAGTCGGTGTCTTCCCCTATTACTGTTGTAGTTGCATTTTATGATGAGGAAACTGCTGCACGAACGATGTCCACATCAGCATCCCCATCTGCGTTGTGAAGAGTACACCCGTGCTTCTTCAACATCTCACCTACGAGGGAAATAAATGCTTGCTAGTTGTTTTCATTAGCCAAGAAGTGTTCCTTCTGGCCAACAAACTTCATGCTTGGACTGAGATTCACATTTCTGCTTGTCTTGGTGCTGCGTCTTCTGTGGGTCATGTCCTTGATCGTAGGAGAGCTGCTGTAGCCATCAAAAACAATGATTGCTTTTCCATATGTTTTCAGAGTGAAATCAGCATATGAGTTGGCGATGCTGTCATATGTTTCATCTTGACGCCAGGAAACACGATGTAGTAGAGATCCACCATCCAATACGTACTGGTCTGTGCACTGAATTTCTTGAACTTCTTCCATGCGTAAAGTGTCAGTGTATTTGATTATTGCATGAGCTAGCTGAGACTTATCGGGTTTCCTCAAGATACTTCGTGATTCGAACAATGCAGGAGGATATGCACACAGTTCGTAACACATGACATCTTCAAGATTCATGTCTCCGCCAGTGGCAACAGTCATCATTCTCTGAAACAGTAGTGCAGGATCTACTTCTATATCTGAAGCATCAGTGATCACAACGGCAGAAGCAGATCCTAGTGTTTTCACTTTGTCAGATCTTTTGGCAGAATATGTAAAGGCTTGTTTCCCAATCATTTTTACGACAATGTTCGTACCGATTGAATGCAATTGATGAACGTTAACTCCAGGATCAGCAGTTAGCCCTGTTACAATGTTGCAGAGACCCGAGGTAGAATGGAATGGGGATAAGGATTCCAGACGTTCAAGTACTTTCTTCATGTCATTACTGTCCCTGATTTGTCTACTTCCCCTCATTTCCTTGTGCTGTTCACTACTTTCCAACAAAACTCTGGTGTATTCCTGCATTGCTAAGTTATAAGTGGAACACAGAGGCATAGAAAAGAGCCACGTTGTCCTTTGGATGTCTGTAAATCCACTTCCGCGTGTCAGTCCGCCTCTGCTTTTCAGGGAACGCATTAGTACTTGTTCTATCACCAGGTCTGTGCCGAGTCCGGCCCATAATCTGTCGCTTCTTCTTACCACAAACTTACCTTCCTGGAACATTTTGTTAACGGCTGGATTTTCAGAAGGCAAACTTAACATTTTCTGCAGGTACAGGTATATCGATTTCAGGTAATTGTGATGTCCGGCTGCTGCAATTATGGGGATGGTCTCCAGCATAGCTTGCAAGTGAAAATCTCACGAGCCGGTTCTGTCTGCTGTTATCAAGGAACGTGCAATGTTGATCATTCGCTGATATTCCAACCAGAGTTGACTTGTTTGCGAAGTAGATTGTAGGTCAGTTTTCTTCGCATCCAAAGTGGTAGCAATCTGAGACAATGCATTCGAAGATTCCACATCCTCAACTGATTGTTTGGCTGTCATAACATCGTCGAGCAGGTCACAAGCTTCCTTATGGAGGTCATGAGGAGTTCCATCTTCATTACGAGGGAAAACGTCTGCGACTAGTAAGGTACTAAGAGCTGCATCTACTATCATATGACCACGTATCGCTCTTGAAACAGCTTTTCCAGACATCATGTGTTGCACGGCATTTGGTCCGTATATTTCTTGAAGTACTTCAGACAATCCTGAACCATTCATAAGAGTACCGACTGCTCCCAAAAGATTCATCAGTGTGAAATGATCCCAGCATTAAAACAATGTCCTGCAGGTCTCTCTGTTCATTGATGATTTGGGAAGCTTTCCAGAACAAAGGCTGATCAAAGGTAATAATGCATGGGACTTTTTGATCGCGTGCTATCTTGCTCAAATATAGTAATGTCGAAAATATGCAGGTCATGTCAGTTGGCGACATATCTATGATGGGAAGGAACGTGATCGACGCCACACCTGGATGTGAGACACTTGATCCACCGTGAATTGCCTGCATTGTTCCGGACCAACTTGGACCTGATCTTTCTGCTGAAGATATCTGCCAGAGAAGACTAAGTCGACTTATGGTGGCAGTGGGTACTGGAAGTTCGCGGAATGAGATGTCCCTCAACATGCTTCTCGCGTGTCTATATTCCCTAATGTCAACGGTTGCAATCTTCTTAATGTCATTGTCACCAACATTACGCCTGTGAATAGAAGGGTGGATCTTGATCTTCGGAGTTATTGCGGCAATCATACCCATTCCATGAAAGGTATTCTTCCCATCCAAAGTGCAGACATCATGATCGACGTTATCTGCTGCTAGAAGGACTGCAGTGTTTTCATCAACAGTAAAAGAGCCAGACCCACTTGCCAGCGCCGCGTTTCTTTCGAATCTTGTTACTTCTGCATACGACGAACAGTAACCCAGCTGATGGAGAACGTCAATAAGGTACCTTGACCTAAAGTTGTGGTGTAGCTGAACCGACAAACCGATCTGTAGTGGACATAGTAATCCTCTAGGACGGGTTGCTTGCATAATGCTCTGCCCAATTGCACCTATTTTTCTTGAAGCATCCTGTCCCGCAAATGCTTTTGATGATAGCAATTTCAGACTGTTGGGAATGTAATCAAGAGCACTTTCTGCAGTGATGTCATTTGGAGATGGATACACATCTTTTCTAGGCGAGTCGACAGACTTGATATCACTTCTGATTATTTTTGCAGCAGCTTCTACTAGGTAAATCTTCTGTAGCTCTATATCTATATCACATTCTTTCGACTTTTTGTGATAATCTATAAGAATTTCATTAGCTGTCTCTCGTAGTGTTACTACATCTGCCTTCCCACTTTCACCTGATATTATGATCTTGTCTCCGTAACGTTCTAAAAGCTTTCTCTTCATGTGCCTGCGTTCGTAGACAGAGCTCTGACTTCCTTGAAGATATTCCTCCATTTTGGAAATTAGGTCTCCAATCAACAGTTGTTCATCATCATTCTCTTCCAGGTAAGCACAGGTCTGAAGGAATGCTGGGTGTTGCTCTTCATTAGTTGGTCTCCCTTTCTTCGAATCATGATCGTCGGAGGAGTATGCGCGAGGAATGTTTTTTCCACTTCGAAAATTTACGCTGCAGGTGTGATGGTAGACACAATCTGCAGCAGGAAGATCACGAAGATAATACTCCAGACGGCCTTTTACATTAAACGACCATTCATCGCAGCGGCTTTCACAGCACCTTTTTATGGTTTCGGAGAACTCTGTAGTTCTTATTTTGACATGCTCTGATTTTGGTTTGTGTTTGGAAAAAAAGTCCACAAAGGTATCACAAAACAAACAGTGAGTAGCACTGGAAAATGCGTATTCATGAAAACGAGCACTTTTCCTTGGTATTGCCTCGGCTGCGGTCTGTCGCTTCTTTATTTCAATGGTCTTTTTATCAGTAAACCTTTTCCTACATACAACGTGAACACTTATTCCAGCTGTTGCAACAACATCGCTTCCACGGCTGCGGCTGGATGCATTTATACCATCTGCTCCTCTTTGCGAGATGTGAACCACTTCCTGTCCGCTGTCCAATTTCTCCTTACAAATCACGCACAATTCTTCAGGGGTCTGCATTCTTGAAGGCGGACGCACACCGAGTCAGTCTGAAACAGAAAACACAAATTAATAAACTGTGTTGCAGTATTTAAAAGGAGTACATAATAACAGTTTTAAAGAAAATGCCAAGCACAAATACGCAGATTTGATAGTGGGTAGTAGGAATTAAAGAGTTGTATATAATATAAGTTTATAAAGATGTAGCAATGTCTATTCTCACATACACTCCATACAGTATATTTTATTTACATTACGTGACGTCATAGTTTAATACTAGCCGCCTAATACAATTTTTAGTGTCATATAGGTTAATTTAGAAACGAAAATGTGTTTTAAAACATTTTACTGATCAAGAAAAACGTCATAACTCTCTCTACAAAGCGAAATTGAAATGTATTGTATTTCGTAGGAAACTGCCAGTCCGCCATTTTGAATTTCATTTTTGGGGGTGTTCCCGGGGTCCAATTTTGTCGGATTTTGGATATGTTATTCTGCAATGGTTCCTGAGCTGGAAACAGTTTAGAAAGCTTCTGAAGCAATTTTGCCCAGGTTGAAGCTATTTTTGCTCTAGATTGCCTGGACTAGTAGGAGACAATAGGTTTGCCGCCCATGCAAAATATGGCACTCTGGTGCTCACATTAGCTTTATGAGTGCCTAGCAGGGAAGATTTTGAACCTATAAATTAAGTCTAAATACAGTGAACCTTTCGAGAATATATATATATATATATATATATATATATATATATATGTTAAACACAGACCGTGCATGGAACAAGGAACTCTTCTGGGAAAATTAAATCCACTATAGTCCGAATAAGTAATGGTAAATTACAAATACCATAGTTTTTCTTTTTCATGATGCTAGCCCGACGTGGGCAACGGGTCTCTCGCAAAGAGATCCCATAAATATAGCTTCCCTCACCAGCTATCTGCAAAGCAGACAGGATCCAGCTTTGGGACATGGACCTAGGGTTTAAAGCAAGCCTAGTCCCTACATTCAGAACCTCTATATAAGTAAAAGACTCGTTGCATTCACGTCGGATTGAATAAACAAAGAAAAAGGGGTAACTATTGTATTTTTAGCCAAAAAAAAACAAAACTTAAACCTCAACCGGGACATTGAGCGTCCACTTCTCAGGGGACCATTCTGAGTTTGTGTATATATATATGTATATGTGTGTGTGTATATATATATATATATATATATATATATATATATATATATATATATATATACACAGGGTGTTTCAGGAGGAAAGGTCAATACTTCGGGAGGTGATAGTATCGGTCATTGTGAGAAAAAAGTTCATATGAACATGTGTCTAATTCTGAATGGTTACGGAGATAGAGCTGTTTGAATCTGATGCGCGCGCAGCTCTTCTTCCCCCTTCCCTCCCCTATAACCTTGAACCATGTAAGCTGTAATGTAAGCATGTAACATAAGCCAATCGACAGCTGACTGTTGTGAGTGACATTGTTTGGTGTTTGAAGCAGTGTAAAGAATGCCACACACCTTCACACATGCCGAATATGCAGATATGGTGTATGTTTACCGTTTTTGCGATGGAAGTGCAACAGCTGCTGTTGCACAATACCGTCGACGGTTTCATTTCTGTATCTGATACCATTCAAAATGCCAATTTTTAAACATTAAATGTTAGAAACAGTAATTGGTTTCTCTTTCTTGATTACCATTAACAATGCTTTTGTATTTGTAGATTCAAACAGCTCTATCTCCGTAACCATTCAGAATTAGACACATGTTCGTATGAACTTTTTTTCTCACAATGACCGATACTATCAACTCCCGAAGTATTGACCTTTCCTCCTGAAACAACCTGTGTATATATATGTATATATATATATATATATATATATATATATATATATATATGTATATATATATATATATATATATATAATATATATATATGGGAATGAACTCAGAATAGTCCCCTGAGTTTTTTATGATACACACAGACAGTGCATGGAACAAGGAACTCTTCTGGGATAATTAAATCCACTATAGTCTGAATAAGTAATGGTAAATGACAAATACCATAGTTTTTCTTTTTCATGATGCTAGCCCGACGTGGGCAACGGGTCACTCGCAAAGAGGTCCCATAAATATAGCTTCCCTCACCAGCTATCTGCAAAGCAGACAGGATCCAGCATTGGGACATGGATCTAGGGTTTAAAGCAGCCTAGCCCTGCTACATTTAGAACCTCAATTAAGCAAAAGACTCGCTGCCTTCACGTCAGATTTAATACATCAAAGAAAAAGGGGTAACTATTATATTTTTAGCCAAAAACCAAAACTTAAACCTCAACTGGCAGAATTGAGCGTCCACTTTTCAAGGCACATAACATGTCCGTTTCAAGATGGGAATGAACTCAGAATAGTCCTCTGAGTTTTTTATGATACACACTATGGTGTGGTATTTGTCATTTACCATTACTTATTCGGACTATAGTGGATTTAATTATCCCAGAAGAGTTCCTTGTTCCATGCACTGTCTGTGTGTGTATATATATATATATATATATATATATCAAGGATGGGAAACTGATAAATTTTTAAGTCCAGTTTTAGATTTCAGTTTGAAAAATTTCGATTTAAGTTTTTAATTTTTTTTTTTTTTCGATTTGAGTTTATTTTTCGATTCAAGTTTTATATTTTTCGGTTCGATTCAATTTAAATTTCGATTCCAGTTTTTTTTCAGGAGAGGAAAGGAAACAAGGAGATTTGAGGAACATTCCAAAGGATAAACATTTGGAGAAATGAGCGGTTTGAGGGTGGTAGAAAAATACACGGATAAGAGATGGAGTTATATTCCGTTACGTTTCGGCACACATTCTGTGTGAGCAAAGCTTTGTGCCGAAACGTAACGGAATGTAACTCCATCCCTTATCTGTGTATTTTTCTACCACCCTCAAACCGCTCTGTCTATTTGGATAATGCACATATGGAGAAATACCAAGGAGATTAGAGTAACATTCCAAAGGATTAACATTTGAGTTGAAGTTTGGTCATTCCCACGGATTATCTGACTCACTTTTGTAGATATATATATAGTATAGCTATTATCGAACTGAAAAATTTAATCGTCAGAAAAAACTGAAGCAGTCATTATTGAAAAATATTTTGATATCAGTGGCGTGCATAAGGGGCATAGGCCCCCCCCCCCCCCCATTTTAAAAACTACTACTATAATTAAAGATATTTGAAAAAGAAATTTAAAAAAATCGATAACTTTGCAGCATTCACCACAAAAAAATCGTGGTCGTATGGAATTTCAGTTGGAATTTCAGTTATTTCATGGTTACCAGGACATGTTATTAACTGAAAACTCGAAATCAATTTTGGCTGGCTGAGGAGCGTTTATATGTCTTTATCCGTACGATTAATATGTTGTGCAAATTTAATTCTTTGCCCATAAATTGGAAAATAAAATACAACTGAAGCCTTCCAAGAGGCAATTCATTTTGATTCCAAATCAGTCGTCATCAATTTTGAGCTCACACACACACACACACACACTATATATATAATATACACACCGAGTGTCCCAAAAAAATATTTACACATCATATTAACATATACTGTATATCAATAAGCAAAATAGGCGGATAGTAAATAGATAGCAAATAGGCTTCTTTAATGTTTAAATGTTCGAAATATCAGCCAACAGCGTCAATACCTTCATGGTTGTGCTGCTTACTTTAATGTTTTAAATGTTCAAAATGTCCGCCACTAGCATCAATACATTCTTGACAACGGCGCGCAACAGATCGGCATACTGTTCGGATTGTTCGGAGTGGAATGTTGGCACAGGCTATTTCAATCTCATGTCTCAAGGCCTGTTGTGTCCTTGGTTTTTCAGCATACAGTGTTCTTCAAAGTGCTCCACAAGTAAAAGTCTAAGGGTGTTAAGTCAGGAGATCGTGGTGGATACTCCGTACATCCCCTACGTCCTATCCATCTTCTAGGAAAACAAACATTGAGAAAATTTCTAACGTCTTTGTGGTAATGTGGTGGCGCGCCATCCTGTTGAAAGTAACACTCTTCTTCCAAAAAAAGAGCTCTGATTGAAGGTACAATGTTGTCTTGCATCATTGATAAGTAAGCAGCACCTGTGACAGTGTCCTCAAAGAAAAATGGCCCTATCATTCCTCTGGAAGACAGACCACACTGACACTCCTGGTTGATTAAGTGCTCGTTCTTCTGTTACGTTTGGATTTTCGGTGGCCCAGTACAGAAGTTGTGTCGATTGATAGTCCATTAAGTTTAAAAATGGCTTCATTGGACCAAACAATGAAATCAGGAAAAGATTGTTTTTCATCACACACGTGCAAAAACCACTCACAAAATTCTTTTCGACGATCTGGATCGTCGTCATTCATTGCATGGAGCAGTCTAGGTATGTACGGTTTCCACTTTTCACGTCGCAAAATGCGATGAACGCTGGATTTAGAAACACCAGTCTCACGAGAACATTGCCTTGTAGACTTATTTGAAGAGTTTGTGAAGGCCTGTAACACGGTCTCAACACTTTCATTGTCAGTTGAAGTGCGACGTCTTCCAGATCGGCCTTTGTTGACGTTTTGCACTGTTCCGTCAGTCTCAAACTTATCACTTAATCTTGTAATTGTTACCCGTGATGGTGCTAATGTTCCAAACTCATTTCTCCAATGTCTCTGTACTTCAGCCACATTCTCCGTCTTCCAGTAGTTCTTCAGAATCCACTTACGTTGCTAAAACGATAACTGCAATGCCGCCATTTCCTGTAACAAGGAATACTACTGTTATTTAAGTACAATACACCATTACTATACTACTATTACTAAGTACTATAAATATACAGGGTGGGCGGAAAGTAGCTCCCTATTTTGGATTGGTAAAAAAATACGTATATTATCCATTTATTTCAGAAAAAATAATATGAAAAGGTAGGCATACATGGTAGGTTTTCTCTAAAATTCAATGTGGGCTCCAACTCTTTCCACCAGCTTCTGGAGCCGCCCAGGAATGGCGTCCACTGACTTTAGCAGGAACTCCGGCGGGATGGAGGACATGACTTCCCGAATTCTGTCCTCCAGTTCTTCCAATGTCCTCGGTTTGGTGCGGTAGACTTCTTCCTTTACCCACCCCCAAAGAAAGAAGTCGCACGGTTACCGCTGAAAAATGGCAGAATCGGTTCAGTGTAACGGTGTGGTGTGGTATGACCTCAGATCAGGTTGTGGGCCCGTTCCTTCTGCGCAACACCATGAATGCTGAGCGGTACCTTGCTATGTTGCGAAACGAGGTCTGGCCGGTTGTCAGCACATGGGAGAACATCGACGATCTGATATTTATGCAAGATGGCGCCCCTCCGCACTTCGCTCTTGTTGTCCGTGAGTGGCTGGATGCCCACTTCCCTGGGCGTTGGATGGGTCGTCGTGGTCCACATCAATGGCCAGCCAGGAGCCCCGACTTGACACCGTGCGACTTCTTTCTTTGGGGGTGGGTAAAGGAAGAAGTCTACCGCACCAAACCGAGGACATTGGAAGAACTGGAGGACCGAATTCGGAAAGTCATGTCCTCCATCCCGCCGGAGTTCCTGCTAAAGTCAGTGGACGCCATTCCTGGGCGGCTCCAGAAGCTGGTGGAAAGAGTTGGAGCCCACATTGAATTTTAGAGAAAACCTACCATGTATGCCTACCTTTTCATATTATTTCTTCTGAAATAAATGGATAATATACGTATTTTTTTACCAATCCAAAATAGGGAGCTACTTTCCGCCCACCCTGTACTAATTCATCAGCGCATATTACTATCATCTAAAGTGTGCATGTTGATATATATATATATATATAATGTTAATATGATGTGTAAACATTTTATTAGGACACCCGGTGTGTGTATATATATATATATATATACAGGGTGTCCGAGAATTATCTGTACAATGTTTGGCTGTTATTAAAAGTCAACCATGAAGTGTAGAAATTCCAGTGTTGTCCCATTTTACAGAGAATCTCATTAAGTTTTTTCTGATACCACGTTTTGACAAGTTTTTTAGAAATGTACGCGGGTGACAGACATTGATGATTTAAAAGCAAGAATCACAGCTGCTATTGAGCGAATTGATGTGGATATGCTGCAGCGTACATGGCAACATTTGGAGTATCGATTGGATGTTTTGCGAATCACTAATGGTGCACATATCGAATGTTTGTAACAACGTTACTTTAATAAAAGAAACTTTTGAAAATACAGATTCTAAATAATCTTGTTTAAGAATTTTACGTGTGTTATCAAGAATTTTATTAAAAGATGAAATTGCACAGATAATGTTCGGACACACTGGAATTTCTAAAAAACTTGTCAAAACTTGGTATCAGAAAAAACTTAATGAGATTCTCTGTAAAATGGGACAACACTGGAATTTCTACACTTCATGGTTGACTTTTAATAACAGCCAAAAATTGTACAGATAATTCTCGGACACCCTGTATACACACACACACACACACACGAGGGTAATTCAATAAGTATCGGCACTTTTTATTTTCACAATTTTATTTTCACATCTGATGCATTATAAACACATCACTTCTCAACATATACAGTAGTCTCCCTACTTCTCAATACACTTAGTCCAGCGAGCTACAAGCTTCCTAATGCCATCACAAAAGAATGTGTTTGGGTGTGTGCGTAGCCAGTCATGCACCGCCTCCTTCAGGTCATCATCGCCTTGGAATCGCTGACCTCTCAAAGCGTCTTTTAGTGGTCCAAACAGGTAAAAATCCGAAGGTGCCAGGTCTGGACTGTAGGCTGGATGGTCGAGAAGTTCAAATTTAAGTTCTTGAAGGTATTTTCTAGTCTGTGCAGCGGTGTAAGGGCGCGCATTGTCGTGTAACAGAATAACACCTTCCGACAATCTCCCTCTTCGTTTTGTGCGAATTGTTTGCTTTAACTCATTCCGAAGCATGTCAGAATACGATGCACTTGTTACTGTAGTTCCACGCTCTAGATTAGCGGTTCTTAACCTTTTTCGTGTCATTTCCCCCTTCGACCAGTTCACCCTACCCGATTTCCCCCTCCATTAGGATACGGAAAAAAGTAGCCTCGAAGACAAAATTTAATAACATTAGCAGACTTATAATGTACACTAATTATATGATCACCATACAAAATTCTGCCGTAAATCACCCCTGGATTCCTGAAATTTCCCCCAGGTTAAGAAATGCTGCTCTAGATAATGCTCAAGGATAGGGCCCCGTGTATCCCAAAAGTGTTAGCATAACTTTACCTGCTGACGGCTGCACTTTGAACTTCCTTGCAACGGGAAATGTTGGATGCTTCCATTGCATGCTCTGTCGTTTGCTTTCTGGTTCATAGTGATGGATCCAGGTTTCATCACCAGTGATAATGCGCTCCAAAAAGTTTTCACCTTCATTATGATACCGCGCCAAAAGACGAGAGCAGACGTCCATACGATTACGCTTGTGCTCTTCTGTCAGCTGTTTGGGCAGTGGGCAACCATCTTGCACAAACCTTGTGAAAGCCAAGAATGTCACGAACTATCGAATAGGCTGACCCTTGACTGATGTCTAATGAAGATGCAATTTAATAAATGCAAAAAACTTCACTCTTTTTTTTTCTACGTGAAGGTCAAAATATGAAAATAAAAACCCACTCTAATAGACAGAGTTTATTTCCACGACAGTTTGGACGCCCACTGGCATCCTCCTCGGGTGGATACAGAAACACGAATGAACCAAAACAAGAGGGAAAAACAGTCCAGGGACCGACCGTTAAGAAATTCGCACCTAGGTTAGATCCCATTCTCCCGACACCGGAAGGGCATTTTCATTAAGTACATTCGCGCAAATTTAAAACTATCTTCCTGTTCTAAACATACAGATTTTATTATATTTTTTTACATAATTATTGAATTTATTATTGATTTTATTACATTTAATATTGCATAATTATTTATTACAGAAATTATAAATTTATTATTACATTGGTTATTACATTATTGTTTATTATACAGAACTTATAAACCGAAAAACGAATGAAAAAAGCCGATTAGGAAACAATCCAGAGAAATTCGCACCTAGGTTAGATACCGTTCTCCCGACACTGGAAGGGCATTTTATTACAGGGTCCGCTTATAAGTACATTCCCACAAATTAAAACTATCTTCTTGTTCTATACATACAGATTCTAATATTTTGACATAATTACTGCATTTATTATTACATTTACATTTTTTAACATTATTATTATTACCTTTACCCTAATTATTAAATTTATAATATTACCTTTATTATTACATCTGTTGCATTTATATTTATTTCCACATTTATTACTTCCATTATTACATTTACTAAAGGCGAGTAAGGAAACATTCCAATCCAGAGACATTTAAGAAATTCACACTTAGGTTCGAACACGTTCCCACGACTCCGTAAGGGATTTTTTGACCAAGAATCTCATTAAAGGGTCTAACTTATAAGTACCTTCGCACAAATTAAAATTATCTACTTTTTCTATACACACAGATTCTATTATTTTTCTTTTGACATAATTATTACATTTATAAAGTACCTTACTTGATTCCCAATCTATAGCATGATTATTTTGGCTGGCGTGATAAAAAATGGCATTATTAGTATTACAACTTCTGAAGGCATATTTGTGTTCTTTAATACGGGTTTCAATATTTCTTCCAGTTTCTCCCACGTATACTAAATCACAACTTTTACAGGGAATGCTGTAGACACAGGCTTGTTCCTCTTTTGCCACGTTATTCCTAACCAATTTACTTTTCACGGTAGACGAATATTTGAACGCCAAGCAAACTTAAAATCTTTCGTCAACGGTTTTACTCTTTCTAAGCCGGCAATGTAAGGCAAACTCACATATTGTTTTTGGTTAACTGAAGGTTCCCGAGGCATAAAAAGATTTTCTGGCTTTAAAATACGCCTTTCTGATAAACCACTCGGGATATTTTAAATCCTTAAAAATGTTCCAAATCTTTGAATTTTCCGGGTCCAGCAAATGTGGGCTACAAATCCTGAGTGCTCTTAGAAACATGGAAGAAATAATTGAGCTTTTAACCCCTTCATCATGATATGAAAAATAATGAATGTACGAATTACAATGAGTAGGTTTTCTATAGACCGTGAAATTGGGCTTTCCGCTTTCGTTAATGACCAAAACATCTAGAAAAGGTAATTGTTTGTCGTTCTCCCATTCATATTTAAATTTAATAGAGGGAACAAGATTATTTAATGACTGAAAGAAAGTGTCAAAGTTGTTCCAGTGGTCAGGCCAAAATGAGAAAATATCATCTACATAACGAAACCAAATTAGATTCCTGGGACATATTGTTTGCAACAATTCCGACTCATAGTATTCCATGTATAATGTACTCAGTATTGGGGATAAAGGAGACCCCATTCCCATACCAAAACGTTGCAAATAAAATTCTTCACCGAAGGAGAAGGCATTATTGGTGACACAGAGTTTTATCAGTTCTAAAAATACAGATGTGGGCATGCCTAGTTCTACGTTACATGTTGGCAATTTTCTATCTAAAAAACTAAGTACATCATCAATGGGAACTTTCGTAAACAAGGACTCAACGTCAAAACTGATCATTCTTCCCGTTTTAAATCTAAGGACATAACTTTGTTAATAAAGTCACAGGAATTAGTGATGTGCGAGCCTGAAAATTTACCAACTAATGGGGATAATTTATCTGCAAGAAATTTAGATAACCTGTAACTAAAGGAACCCCTGTGTGAAATAATGGGACGGAGTGGTATATTAATCTTATGGGTTTTGGGTAGGCCGTAAATGTGGGGGAGTTTGGGGTTAATCTGTAGAAATTTTAGGATCAATCGCCGGGACATCTTTTAATAAGTTCCTGATGGTTTTGTTGAATTCGGCAGAAAGACGCTTTAGGGGGGACGATCTCACTTTGGCGTAGGTGAATTCATCACTAAGTAACGCTTCCATTTTTTGTTTATAATCACACTTGTCCAAAATAACCACAGTGTTACTTTTGTCCGCTTTAGTGACAAATATTGCTTCATTCTTCCTGAGCTTGTCTAAAGCTAACCGGAATCTTTTGGTAAATTTTCAGGCTCGCACATCACTAATTCCTGTGACTTTATTAACAAAGTTATGTCCTTAGATTTAAAACGGGGAAGAATGATCAGTTTTGACGTTGAGTCCTTGTTTACGAAAGTTCCCATTGATGATGTACTTAGTTTTTTAGATAGAAAATTGCCAACATGTAACGTAGAACTAGGCATGCCCACATCTGTATTTTTAGAACTGATAAAACTCTGTGTCACCAATAATGCCTTCTCCTTCGGTGAAGAATTTTATTTGCAACGTTTTGGTATGGGAATGGGGTCTCCTTTATCCCCAATACTGAGTACATTATACATGGAATACTATGAGTCGGAATTGTTGCAAACAATATGTCCCAGGAATCTAATTTGGTTTCGTTATGTAGATGATATTTTCTCATTTTGGCCTGACCACTGGAACAACTTTGACACTTTCTTTCAGTCATTAAATAATCTTGTTCCCTCTATTAAATTTAAATATGAATGGGAGAACGACAAACAATTACCTTTTCTAGATGTTTTGGTCATTAACGAAAGCGGAAAGCCCAATTTCACGGTCTATAGAAAACCTACTCATTGTAATTCGTACATTCATTATTTTTCATATCATGATGAAGGGGTTAAAAGCTCAATTATTTCTTCCATGTTTCTAAGAGCACTCAGGATTTGTAGCCCACATTTGCTGGACCCGGAAAATTCAAAGATTTGGAACATTTTTAAGGATTTAAAAATCCCGAGTGGTTTATCAGAAAGGCGTATTTTAAAGCCAGAAAATCTTTTTATGCCCCTCGGGAACCTTCAGTTAACCAAAAACAATATGTGAGTTTGCCTTACATTGCCGGCTTAGAAAGAGTAAAACCGTTGACGAAAGATTTTAAGTTTGCTTTGGCGTTCAAATATTCGTCTACCGTGAAAAGTAAATTGGTTAGGAATAACGTGGCAAAAGAGGAACAAGCCTGTGTCTACAGCATTCCCTGTAAAAGTTGTGATTTAGTATACGTGGGAGAAACTGGAAGAAATATTGAAACCCGTATTAAAGAACACAAATATGCCTTCAGAAGTTGTAATACTAATAATGCCATTTTTTATCACGCCAGCCAAAATAATCATGCTATAGATTGGGAATCAAGTAAGGTACTTTATAAATGTAATAATTATGTCAAAAGAAAAATAATAGAATCTGTGTGTATAGAAAAAGTAGATAATTTTAATTTGTGCGAAGGTACTTATAAGTTAGACCCTTTAATGAGATTCTTGGTCAAAAAATCCCTTACGGAGTCGTGGGAACGTGTTCGAACCTAAGTGTGAATTTCTTAAATGTCTCTGGATTGGAATGTTTCCTTACTCGCCTTTAGTAAATGTAATAATGGAAGTAATAAATGTGGAAATAAATATAAATGCAACAGATGTAATAATAAAGGTAATATTATAAATTTAATAATTAGGGTAAAGGTAATAATAATAAATGTTAAAAAAATGTAAATGTAATAATAAATGCAGTAATTATGTCAAAATATTAGAATCTGTATGTATAGAACAAGAAGATAGTTTTAATTTGTGGGAATGTACTTATAAGCGGACCCTGTAATAAAATGCCCTTCCAG
>JAJOZX010005479.1:5000-170000 GCA_023014485.1 Bathynomus jamesi | reverse complement strand
TGTTGGGCACTAAAGCGTTAATCCGATAACAGTTAATTAACGAAGTTAACTTTTTTTAACGGACTATTAACGGAAGTTAATTTCCATTTATCGTTATCGGACCAGTTAACTTCCGATAACTCGATATTTAGTCTGTTAAAGTCCGTTAACACGTTAACTGCGAGGAGTCGTTCACGGAAGATCACCGCTCCGCGAATGAATTCAAACCGCCATAACTTCAGTCTGCCAATTCCGTCCTCTGCCGCAGTGGAACGGCTCTTCTCTCTCGGCAAGGACATCCTGAGGCCCAAGAGGTCAAGACTGGCAGTTGGGCCTAACTTTGAGAAGTTGGTCTTTCTGAAGGGCAACCAGCACATTGTGTCATAGTCTTTAATAAATGTGCCTAAAATTTAATTTTACCTTTCAGTTCCCACCATAATAATTCTCTGGTAAATTAAAATTTAGTTAATGGTTAGTGGTTACAAAGGTTTCAAAACATGTAATCAGTACATTTTTTATTAAAAATAAAAAAAGAAGTTAAGCAAAAAAGTTGCAAAACTTGATAAAAATATAGTTAAATACCTATCTATTGTTGGATTTTGCATAAATAAACATTTTCTATGGGTTTTAAAGCTTTTTTCCTTGATTTTTTTAAATGTTAGTAAAGAAATAGTTATCGTTAACGGATTATCGTTAACTTCCGTTAACTTTGTAGTAAAATTATCGGATTATCGTTATCGGAGTTAAAAATTGGGGTTAACGGATTATCGTTATCGAAGTTAACTTTTTGGTTAACGGTGCCCACCACTATATATATATATATATATATATATATATATATATATATATATATATATATATATATATAGCACCCACTCCGCCAACTCCTATGTCATCTACTCAGATTCCCAAAGCGCACTGCTCTCCCTTCAAAAATTTAACCCCCCTCATCCACTTGTCTGCACCATCCAACAAACCTTCCACTCCTTAACGACGTCCCAACACAAGACGGTCACCTTCTGCTGGATCCCGGCACATGTTGGTATCTGGGGTAATGAGGAGGCGGACTGTAATTAAGGCGCGTCTTGACTTGAGCATTTTAGTCCGAACAAACCGAACGAGTAGACAGCGCAGAGCAGAATTCGGCTAGTAAGTACATGTCTCCGAGGCGAGCCGAGCGCGCCAAACGTTTTCCGTCGTTTGTCGGTAAATAGTGCGTTCTCAAAAGGATTCAGTTGCTCGTTGGTGCGCAGTTAGAACCGGTGTTCGCGCTGTTCCAGCTATTCGGTGTGTGTTACTTTTATCATGGAGTGGGACAGAAAGAAATGTTTAACCTTACATTCTCTTCGATTTCCTCTTTTTGGCTAAGGAATAAATAATGAAGAAAGCACCTGCTGCCACTGTCAAATCCATATTTACACTGAGCAAAACGGTGGGAATAAGACGAGCACCGGCGGACACGCAGAAAACAGCGAGCTTGCACTCGAACAGCTCGTTCAGTTCATTCGTGCGCTGTCTGCTCGTTCGGTTCGTTCGTGCGCTGTCTGCTCGTTCGGTTCGTTCGTGCGCTGTCTGCTCGTTCAGTTCGTTCGTGCGCTGTCTGCTCGTTCGGTTCGTTCGTGCGCTGTCTGCTCGTTCGGTTCGTTCGTGCGCTGTCTGCTCGTTCGGTTCGTTCGTGCGCTGTCTGCTCGTTCGGTTCGTTCGTGCGCTGTCTGCTCGTTCGGTTCGTTCGTGCGCTGTCTGCTCGTTCGGTTCGTTCGTGCGCTGTCTGCTCGTTCGGTTCGTTCGGACTAAAATGCTCGTCAAGACGCGCCTTTTAAAGGCGAAGTCCGCTCGCTCGCTGCCAGTTTCCACCCGGCCCTTCTCTTTCACAAATTATTTCCCGACTCTAAACAACAAACTCCAGCGGATAAAACCTCAGCTTGGATATTGTGCTTCCTCGTTCCATAGATCCCGTCATAAGGAAGTGATTCTAGCCCGTCTCCACCTCGGGCACACACGTAGCGCACACGGTCACCTCATGACTATATTGCCGGCCCCTCTCTGCCCTACCTGCCATACCCCCCACCACCGTCGTCCACCTCCTGGTCGAATGCCCGAATCTGTCTGACCTCCGCCACAGCTGCTGTTTCCCCTACCTGTCTCGTATCCCCACGTCCAAACGCCTCCAGTCCATACTCGCCGAAGGCCCCCCCCCACTTCTCAGCGGAAGCGATTTTCTCATACCTCATCCGCTCTCAACTACTACACCGCATCTAAATTCATACCCCCTTTCCCATATATCCAATAACTAAACCTTTTCATTCCCTCAGTCCAATACTCCCATCCCAGCGACCCTACCCACCCTCTGTCTCGCCGGCGGTTAAGCAACTAAAATATATATATAAATCCTGGGAGGTGCCTCATTTTTCACTGCTCGTTTTCTCCTCTCCTTTTGTGTGGACACTCTTCTAACAAGCGTCGTTTCTTTATATATATATATATATATATACAGTATATATATATATATATATATATATATATATATATATATATATATAGGGTGATTCAAAAGTCTGGAAACATAGGAACTATGCTTTTCAATGCAAATATACATATATATTTCTATTGAAAAACATAGTTCCTATGTTTCCAGACTTTTGACTCACCCTGTGTGTGTGTGTGTGTGTGTATATATATATATTTTTTTTTTTTCTTCCGCATGTATTCCTTTTTATGTACAAATTGTACTTGATAAGCTCAAAGTTAGGAAGGTGAACATTAGGTATGTAATATAATGAGTGGTTTTCGTAACTAATTCTTGAGAACTTTGCGTCTTTAAAAGTGAACGAATTCATTTAATTTCTTTAGAAACCAAAACTTCACGTTAGTAATTTTTGAGAAGGGAAGTCGCGTTTGTGGCGAAACGTTGGATCTTTTAATGAATTTATTTTCTTTCCGAGAAGTCTGGTACATTTATTTTATTTAAACATTTTGGGTGTTTATCAGTGGGCAGGATAAGCGGCGTTGGGCGGGTGACCGCGCTCCGCTTTGAAGTGACGCGGGGCTCGGATCCTACGTAAAATTGAAGGTCCCCTCCGTCACACGACCTTTGTCGTTATGAAGGAGGTTAAACAACCCCCAAAACATTATTATATAAAAATTTAATTTTTTTATCAGTATTTTTGTGTATTAAACGCGCGCGTTCGTACGAATCCCGAATTCGAATTTGGCAACTTCGCCCGAAAATCAAGGTACCGTAGGTCCCCGTTTCGATGGTCGTACAGGAGTAAGTCGAAGTCGCCAAAGTTGATTTTTATCATTGTCAGTGTTGGATGCGCAGTAAGTAAACTGGATTTATGACGCGCTGAAACAGCGTTTAAAATGATATATTCTCGCTGTGGCATGTCCGCCAAAAAAAACTTACGCGAAGGTTGGAAAGTGAAATTTCAGTTTCACATTCGATGCAAAATACAAATCCAATGCTACTCACCCACCCCTCCCCCAAATATCCACTTTCTTTAAAATATGATGATTACCTACCACTTTTTAACGCAGAAAAGTGGCCACGCTTTTTTATAGTAACTGCAAAGTCGCCACCTGTTCGAAAGAATGTGGCGGTGGTGTGTTTTAAGTACAACTTCGATGAATGGGTCACACAGCCAGCCATTGGCTGCCGGCGGTGGAATGCCATTTATTTTATTTATTTATTTATTTTTCATATATGTATTCTATTTAATTTAATTTAATTATTGAAGGTTTGGGAGAACTTAAATAAGATATTTTGATCTTGGGTAATGAACATCACAAATTCCGAACATAATATATATATATATTATAATATATATATATATTTATGTATTATATATATATATTGCGTCTGTTCGTGTGCGTGTACGTGTATGTATTATAACTATATTGCAGCAGATAAGATTAAAATCCGTTAATTAAAACAATATTGTTTTTTAAGGGAATATTATTACTTTGAGACGTCGCCTTCAACTGTATAGTTTGGACGACAATGAAACGTAATTTGTTAAACGCTTACTAACGTCAAAATAGTATATGGTGATGAGATTTAAAATGTAGACTAAACGTCAATAAATCTTTAGGAACAAAAAAATGCATTAATTTTTATTGTTTTTGTTTAAAATATTTCGCCCCGTAGTTTGACTTCATTTTTATTTTATGTTTTTATAGCCTCTCATTTATTTTACATTGAACATTATTTATTTTGGACGAAAGAAATGAGGAGAGATTGAGAAAAGGTGGTTTCGTTGATATATACAAGTAGTAAAATGACTACTCATGGCCGATCGGAGAGTAAATCGCTTGGCTACAATTCAACAGTGGCATTTGGTTGGCTGAGTGAACGTCGAATTGAGTTTGCGCAGCTTCGCTCCGTGATAGTCCGTCTTCGTTGGTGGTTGGTCTTTTCGTCAGTGTGCTTCTGACGTGCGAAGGAAGTGGATGTTACGTCAAACTTGAGCTCTCGTTGGGAGTCTCGAGTTGATTGAGTTGATTCTTTTTATCATAAAGAGTATTGTTTTGTGTAGCATCTGAAGTGTGTTCATCGACGTCGTTGTCATGTGCAAAATTCAGGGAAGGATTGTGTGTACCTGCGGGTAAGAGAATTCGCGTTTTCGTCTTTCGACTGCATTTAGCATTGCCTCACTCTTTTAGAATTGTCTTCATGATTCCAAACTAGATTCATTGTAATATATATATATATATATAATATATATATATATATATTCTTAATGCATAAAGTAGATATAATGATAGATTTCACTACACTTAATTAAAAGCCTCGGGGGAACAACTTAGAATTTAAATTTGCAAGTGGCACGGGAAGTGCCACTCCGTGTTGAGCCCAGTATCTACCCAACTACTGGTGCCACTTTTGTCAGCGATCTAAAAGTATTTCTCGGTGAAGAATCGTACCCATAATTGAGAGTTTGGCGTTTACGTTATCCCGAGATGAGTGGTAAAAAAAAATAAGGAATGCGAAGTTTTTCGTTACTCAGATGGTAGTATATTTAATAGGAAGTTGTTGTTGTTGTTGTTGTTGTTGCTGTTGCTCAAAGTGCAGTGAATGAACGCGAGAATGGTTTCAATTTACACTTTGACGAAGAATTGAACATTTGTCCTTTCTGAAGACTTGTTATTTTCGTGTCGCGTGTCGAGTGGTACTCAATATGCGATTACGGTATTACAGGAACATTACGACACTGATCCAAAATAAAGGTTTTTACGTGTATTGCGAGACTACTACGAGAAATTAAAATTCTGCACTCGTATTAAGAACAGATTTGATGTTTTCGTCTTTTTTTTTTTAAAGGTCACGTTAAATAGAGAATTGTTTTAACCCCTTCCCCACGATGACGAGCGTGCGTTCGTCATGAAAGTCGTATATTGCACCATAAGTTGCTGAGGCAAAGTCGTGCGGAAGGGGGTTAATAATAAAATATATAAATTCCAAATAATTGTTTGGGATTCGATTACGTTCGTATGCAGATATTAAAGATTAACACATTTCCACTCTTCCTTGTCTAGTTTTTTAAAAGGTTTCGCGTGTGCACGCGCGCGCAATAGCAACTCGGCATAAGTGAGGTCGAGTGTCTGATAATTAATTGACGGATGTAGTAGGGTAATCATTTTTTGTGAGGTAACACACTTGGTACCTCGGAATATTAAAAAAATAAAGTATATAAAAAAATTCTAGAAACATTTTTACTGTCGAAAAAAGATACGTTGCTTCTGATTATGAACGAGCAAAAGTAATATATGAAAAATAATTAAATATAATGAAACAAGAATGCAAAGAATCCATGAGTCCTGCCATTTATCCTCTAAAGCAGTGATTCCCAACGTGGGGCAATTTGAATATTTTGGGGGGGCAATTTGAAAATGCTACAATAAAATGAAATTTATACATAAGAATTTTTATAAGTAAATATATTTTAAAATTTCAATAACATAATTATTTTTATTTGCAACATTTTTACACAACAACAACAATTCCATATTTTACTTAACATGTTGATTCAAAGACAAAGATATTTGGCTTCATTACATTTCTGGAATTATGTCAAAAGAATATTTCTGCAAGAAAATATACCCAGTTATATTGGCTAAATAAGTGTGAGGTAACTGATGATGCTTTACTTGTCATTGTGGATCATTTGAAAATACTGGCCTGTGATTTAAATTACAGATTTTCTGATTTAAAAGAAATGAGTTTTCCATCTTGGCTAACTCAGCCATTGCTAGTGGACCTATCTGAAGTGGGCATGAAGTACCAAGAAGAACTGACTGAAATACAAAATGATGAGTCTGTTAAAACTATATTCAAAGTAAAAGGAACCATGATGTGGCTCTGTGATGAGACCAAGACTAAATACCCAAATTCAACTCGTTTGGCGAGAGAGCTACTGTTACCATTCCCATCTTCATATTTGGTGGAATGTGGTTTTAGTGCTGTAAGTGACTTACTACAGAAAAAAAGAAACCGACTGGATATCACAAAACGAGGAGACTTGAGACTGAAGCTAACTAAGTTAGTGCCTGAAATCAAAACCATTTGTAGTAAACATCAAGCTCAAGGATCTCACTAACTTGAGATTATCAAACTTTGAATTTGCTGTATTTTTACCTAATATTGTGAATTTAAAGTGGTATTATTGATTAAATTACTTTTTTGTGAATTTAAATTTGCAACTTTTCAACTGAGAAGTTTTATTTCAAGGAAATAATATAGTTAGCTTCAATCTCAAGTTTCTTGACTCATATTTAATGTAACTCATATTGAATGTACTCATATTATTGAAATTTAAAATTATAACTTTTCAACTGAGAAATTTTATTTCAAAGTAATAATTTAGTTAGCTTCAACCTCAAGTTTATTTACTCATATTGAATGTACGGTAACTCATATTAAATGTACTCATATTATTGTAAATTTTAAATAATACCTTTTCAACACCAAATTTGTTTTTATATTAATGGGGGGCATCAAATTTTTTGAGGTGTCGAGGTGGGGCATGGCGCAAAAAAGGTTGGTAACCACTGCTCTAAAGTCTAACTCTAAGCTATGGACTTCTTGGTACGAAAACGTCTGTCTGTAGCTCCACTTAACTTCGACAGTGCAGTATTATTTCTAATCAATTGTATATATTTCTATTCTTAGTATATGAACTATCAATTGTATTAATAATATTTGTCATATGGACTATAGTCTGCCAATAAACATTTTCATTTTCATTTTCATAATGAAACAAGGTATACAAAACTATACTAACATAGTAAAGTGAACATATAGTTACGATATATATATATGACATATTGATTAATTGCAATGACACACAATATACAAAGAATAAGGACGCAGTTGAAATATATGCAAAATGGTTGAAAATGGGGTTATAAAAGTATGAGGGTAAAAGTAAATGTATGAAAAGTTAACTTACCATGTTTGGTAGAGGGTTATGATTACAAATTGTAAGGAAACTGTGTACTGGGATTGAACAAATATTGGTTGGTGGAATCTTCATTTGGTACGATTTGTTGAAGAATTAAACTGAATACGTATTAGTAAGTTTCTAATGGTGAGGCAAGACGGTTTATTTCGCTATGCTAAAGTGAGGCAGAACTGTAGTCGTTAAGGGATGGTTTTATAGTAAGAATACTAGTACTGTATATGTAGATTGGTGGGTTGGTGTGCGGAGTCGATAATTTTGAAACTGGTGGAGTGAAGGTGGTGGTGGTTGCGAAGGTGGCAATGATCCCATACGGTTTATTTAAAGGTTGCGAAGTTCTGGTTGAAATTTCACGATGTTCATCCATTCTTGTTTGATATTGGCGAAAGGTGCTGCCACTATAATTCATTTTGCGGAGAATACAGTTAAAATAGTTGATAGTGAGTGAGGCAAGAAGAAGCTGACGGAGTTCTTCTTTGTGATGGCAAAGGAAGCTGTTAGCTAGTGTGACGCTTAGGAGAAGAATCCTATAGCTAGTGAATCTGTCGTTGGTAAAGTTGTTTATTGAAGAAGAAATTTGTCTAAAGCGGCAAGGGTCAGTAATTTCGTGAATTCTTGTTTCGTCAGATTCAAAACTGCTTTGGTTGTTGAGAAATAAATTATTAATATAGATGTTGATGGCTATGTTGAAACTATGCATGTAAATATTGTTTGCATTATGGGTCAGTATTTCTTTGGAAAATTTGAGAGAGAGACGGAGTATTCATTATGGGTTAGGGGTGTTGTAATGGTTTTTGAAGAAAACATTGTTAGAGATGATGATATTTACCACAAACAAATTCAACAAAGAAACAATGGAAAATTGAATCAATTACGCTTGAACAATAACCTTCAACCTGTGAACTCTGATAAAACAATTTTAACTTTTCCAATAGAACCTTAAGTGTCAACAAATCAACTTTTCTCCTTCGGCCTAGATTTTAAATTACAAAATTGTAAAATACGCTAATTTAAGCACTTTTATAATATGAAAAACTTTCATAGTTTGAATCAATTCTAAATAACTGACTAGACAAAACTGCCATATTTGAAGTTCCAAATTACCCATATCGCTAATAAATACTTTCATAATTTTAAACCCCACAACCTTTTTGCCCCTGCCCCCACACCATCCCTAATCGATAAATAAGACATTTCCTGCCTAAGACAACTGTCCAAAGATGACTTATAATTTCACGTCCGCAAAGTTAAAGGCACCGTTCTCCTTAACAAATTACATCACTAGTCAACAACGTCCTTAACGACCCCACCATATTTGAAAAAGATGATTGACAAACCCTTTAACACTTCCTCTGAAACTCGAAGACAAAATTAACCGGTTCCTCAGGACCAACGTAAAATTTCAGAACACGCTTAGAACCACGTCTCGTCCCCAGATGTTCTTTAAGGTCTTCCCAAAATAAACCAACCAAACCTACCTACCTATCGGACTCAGAATAACAAAAGAAAAGGTAACTTAAGCAGCTCCCTATATCGAAAACCAACATGCACAGGCCTAGGCACTAATTACCTGAGCCATATAAAATTAATAATAGTATCAGAATCCTCATTCACAGTGCCTATCACCTCCGTTCCTTCTACGTACCCTCCCAAAATGAAATTTTATTTATTCAAAACTTTAGTATCAACAGTTCTTTTCCAAAACATTTACTAAAACTTTTACTCGGAAATTTCCTTAACAATTTTTATCAACCTCCCCTCAAAGTCGTCGTCACCATTAAAAAAAGGGAATATTTTTTGTTTCCCTTCTACGATTATATCAGTTATAAAAAATACACACAACTTTGCCACCTACATACCCCTCCCTATCCCCAAATCAATTTTGTTCGCATTTATTAATAACAAACAAAATATATTTCAATCACAGAGAAGAACTCCCTCAGCTTCTTCTTGTCTCACTCACTATCAACCATTTTAACTGTATTCTTCGCAAAGTGAATTATAGTGGCAGCACCTTTCGCCAATATCAAACAAGAATGGATGAACATCGTGAAATTTCAACCAGAACTTCGCAACCTTTAAATAAACCATATGGGATCATTGCCACCTTCGCAACCACCCACTTCACTCCATCAGTTTCAAAATTATCGACTCCGCACACCAACCCACCAATCTACATATACTAGTATTCTTACTATAAAACCATCCCTTAACGACTACAGTTCTGCCTCTAACCTTAGCATAGCGAAATAAATCGTCTTGCCTCATCATTAGAAACTTACTAATACGTATTCAGTTTAATTCTTCAACAAATCCTACTAAATGAAGATTCCACCAACCAATATTTGTTCAATCCCAGTACACAGTTTCCTTACAATTTGTAATCATAACCCTCTACCGAACATGGTAAGTTAACTTTTCATACATTTACTGTTACCTTCATACTTTTATAAACCCATTTTCAACCATTTTGCATATATTTCAGTTGTGTCCTTATTCTTCATATATTGTGTGTCATTGCAATTAATCAATATATATATATATATATATATATATGAAAATTATTTCACGAAAGTGACACGTGAAAAATATTTATGATGAATAAAACCACGAAGGGAAAAGAAGCACAAAGTGGTGCTCAAAAGCTTTCGTCTAATGACATCCTCAGTGTTCCTGAGGATGTCATTAGACGAAAGCGCTTGAGCACCACTTTGTGTTTCTTTTCCCTTCGTGGTTTTATTCATCATATATAAGCACACCGGACAAAAAATTAGTCACCCCTCTCAGAATGTACCTAATAACGTGTGACGGCGCCTCTGGCCTTCATAACCGCACGAATCCGGCGAGGCAGAGACTCTACGAGGTTGTGCATGTACTGAACATCGATTTGCTGCCACTCGTTCATCAGCCGGTCCCGAAGTTCCGCCAGAGTCCGTGGGTGTCTATTCCTGCGCTTCACTTTCTGTTTCCAGCCTGAACAACACCTTCGACGCATTCAGGATTAAAGGCTTCATTGGACCTGCGATGTACTCGTCGCCTCCCATCATTGGAGAACAAACAAAAACGGGACTCATCGGACCAAATTACACGTTTCCAATCTGCCGCAGTCCGGTTTTTGTGCCTCTGAGCCCATTTATAACGTGCCAATTTGTGACTTGCTGTTAACAGCGGCCTCTTCCGTGGTACCCTGCTCCAGATGTCCATCGCATGCAGTTCTCGTCGCAATGTCCGTTCGGAAATTGGTCGCTGGAGAACCTCATTGGTTTCTTGGAGCAATTGTTCTCTGGTTTGAAAACGATTTGCAGTTACTAGACGAGAAACATGGCGGCGGCCCCTATTGTCGAGAATTGTTTTCCGGCCACACTTACGCCGTCGATTGTCAATTGATCGCGAACTACACCACTCTTTGTAAACTCGCTGGACAGTACGCGTTGACACACCAACAAATTGGGCTACTTCAGACATTTTGTGTCCGTGGGCTTTGCCAAACACGATGGCTCCTTTTTGCCACTGAGTAACGTCTGCCTCACGACCCATTTTGCAGACTATATCCAACACACACTTTGTTCTTCACCACCTCACGAAACAGATCTGATCCTGTGTGCTACGTCACCGCTACTTGTCACTTACCAATGCTACATCAGCGCCCTCTGTGTGACCTTGAACTTCCTACTATCGGTGCTATTAGGGGTGACTAATTTTTTGTCCGGTGTGCTTATATACAGTATATGTATATATCTTCGATTTTCGATTTCAGTTGTTTCGCTTTCAGCTGATGAATTCTCTCGACATTTTTTTAGTATCAGTAAACTCAAATATTTAATATTCATATTTTTCACTTATATATTCCTTATGAAGCCTTTTATTATTAGTTTGATTTCGTATCATACTGCAAGGTGCAGTTGTTACTCTTCGTCAGCAAGATTGAGCTTTCGCTTTCAAAAGCTTCAGATGAACTGATACTTGAAAATTAAGCTGTATGCTTAGTGGTCTATTTTTTTTTTTTTTTTAAACAAGTGTCTGTGTTGATATTTTTTTGTAAAATTGTCGTTTAGCACCCAACTAGTGAACCCCTCCCCCCTTCTGTTTTTTTTTCTAGTGTACTTTTAGCTCCTCTTTCCAAATGTGCAATCGAAATTTGTCGCAAATGAATATTAAAAAAGTTACAGCTATTTAAATTTACGTAATGAACAGTTCGGTGCTAAACTGCAAATTAAACGGATACGAGGTTGCTGTGCGGCCCCCGGTTAATTGAATGCCCGGTTAGATCAATTGAATGCCAGGTTAGGTCAACCGCACGCCCTTGACGATTGGTTAGGTTAAGTCGTGATATTTTCGTTAAAACTAACGAAAATATCATGACTTAACCTAACCCATCGTCAAGGACGTACAGTTGACCTAACCCGGCATTCAATTGACCGGGGGGCAACTCGCAAGTAGATAGATCACAGCACTGCATTATCACATGCTCACACTACAACAATAATATTCAGGCTAAACTAGGTCTAAGCAGGCAACAAATAAACATTAATAAGAACTAAAAAAATTACTGTTAAATTGCAGTTTAGCACCGAACTGGTGATTAGGTAAACTTTAAATAGGTGTAGTCATTGTATTGATTCTAGTTCATATCATTTCCCCATTCCTGTTTAAAAGTAATAATTAACCCAGGAGAAATAAGTTTACCTAACGCATATCACCTCTCGTATCCCAACCTATAATTTAATGGCCTAATTCAGAAATAGGCCTTTTATACAGGGTGTCCCATAAGTCCGGCATCGTAGGAAAAATAATAAAAAAGGCAAAACAAAAGCTTTTATTTACAGAACGTGCTCAATATGTCCACCATTGTTTTCAATGCACAAATTCAGACGTGATACCCATTCAGCAACACGGTAAATGATGTCAGGAGTAATGGTGTTACATGCCCCAATAATGGGCTGCCGCAAATGTTATTGGTTCGCGGTCTGGATGCAGTCTGTTAAATTCAGCAGCGGCCTCTGACTCCGATTTCCTATGAGTAGAATTATCTGGATTCGTTCTTCCTTGCTCACAGACATTATGGCCTGTAGAAAGAGAAAAATATGAATTATGGTTTGTAGAAATAGAAAAATATGAATTTCTCCTATGATGCCGGACTTATGGGACACCCTGTATATATATTATATATATATATACAGGGTGTTTGAAAACTTTCTGTACAAATTGTAATGGGGGATAGGCAACATCAAGACAAACCCTTTTCGTCTATAAGTGTATGTCCGCTGACGTCACCATTCGGCGCGAGAGGGCGCCGCTGCAATTGGCTAAAAGGTGAAGTGGGCTAGACTCGCGCTTGCCGCGGGCATTCTTAAATCGGACGTAGTACGCGTAACATGGAGCGCTTCACGACTGCTGAGATGGCTGACATGCATATGGTGTATGGGGCTGCCAATGGAAACGGAAGAGCTGCTGTGAGGTTGTACCGACAGCGCTTCCCAAACAGACGTGTGCCAAACCACCAAACGTTTGCGCATTTGCATCGGCGACTGCGAGAAACTGGAACATTCCATGCAAACATGCATGACACTGGTCGGGAGAGAAACGTGCGCACTCCTGACATGGAAGAAGAAATCCTACGGCGATTTGAGGACAATCCAAGCGCAAGCACGCGAGGTGTTGCACGTATCCTCGGTGTGAACCACGACCTGGTCTGGAGTGTTGCACGAGTAGCAGTTACATCCGTTTCATCGTCAAAGAGTCCAGGCATTACAACCTCGGGATTACCCTCTTCGTGTGGAATTCGCACGCTAGTTTCTGCAGCAGACAGCGGTGCAGCCTAATTTTCCGGCTTATGTGCTGTTCTCAGATGAGGCCTGTTTCACACGTGAGGGTGTGTTTAACATGCACAATTCTCACGTGTGGGCGCACGCAAATCCACATGCTACACGGGTGCATGCTCTTCAAGAACGGTTCGCCGTCAATGTTTGCGCGGTATCGTCCATGGCAAGTTGATTGGGCCGTACCTGCTGCCTGCCCGACTCGACGGGCGGGTTTATCGGATATTTCTTGAAGAAACGTTGCCGGAACTGCTGGAAGATGTTCCCGTGGCTATTCGTAGACGAATGTGGTTTCAACACGACGGGGCCCCAGCACACTCCAGCAATGATGTGCGGGATTATCTGAACGCCACTTTTGGGGACCGATGGATAGGCCGGGGTGGGCCCGTAGCCTGGCCACCGAGATCGCCCGATTTAACATGCCTCGATTTCTTCCTGTGGGGACACATGAAGAACCTCGTGTACAGACTCCCATTTACTCAGAAGAAGACCTCGTAGCAAGAATCGCTGTCGCCGCTGGAACTGTTCCCGAAATGCCGGGAATCTTTCGACGTGTACGTCGGTCAATGCTTCGACGCTGTCCGGCATGCATTGATGCTACCGGTCGCAACTTTCAGCACCTTTAAATAAACATGCCTTCTTTAAATAAACATGTTACGCGTACTACGTCCGATTTAAGAATGCCCGCGGCAAGCGCGAGTCTAGTCCACTTCACCTTTTAGCCAATTGCAGCGGCGCCCTCTCGCGCCGAATGGTGACGTCAGCGGACATACACTTATAGACGAAAAGGGTTTGTCTTGGTGTTGCCTATCCCCCATTACAATTTGTACAGAAAGTTCTCAAACACCCTGTATATATATATATATATATATATATATATATATATATATATATATATATATATATATATATATATGTGTGTGTGTGTGTGTGTGTGTGTCCGACGATAAAAATATTATAGAAAGAGTACCTTTGTACCTCATCGCACATTGAACCACACTTATGCCTAGTTTCCTAAACGCTCGCTCGCGCACACACAAACGATTGTGTCATTTGGTTCTGTTATCGTCTTATGGACTCTAAAATCTCTCTCTCTCTCTCGTCTATACATATATATATATGTGTGTGTGCGTGTGTGTGTAAATGCGCCCCGGTGGTGTAGTGGTTAGCGTCGTTGACTACGAATCCATCAGCCCCGAGATCGAGACCCGGTGACGGCAGCCGGCGCGCAGAAAAAACCCAGCTGTTCATCCTTCCACACAATAAAGAAAGTGGTTGGTAGATAAGTGGGTACCCTGAGTGGCCTAGTGGTTAAGACGCTGGGCTGCTGGTGTGGCGTGGTTCGGATTCCACGTTAAAGTGTAGGTCTCAGGTGGAGTGAAAAGCTTGACCTTCGTCAGAATGAATAATTCAGGCGGAAGATAACCAAAGGTGTGTGTGTGTGTATATATATATATATATATATATATATATATATATATTAGTGATGTAGGTCACATCCGCACCCGCATCCGCACTTTGGACTGCGGATGTCGTGCGGATGTGGACCGTTGAGATAAAATGTCATTAAAAGCGGAAATTATCAAATTCTACTATATTAATAGAACTAGTTCATTGTGCGCAAAAGTGATGCAAGCGACAAGACGAGAGGCTGTTCTTGTATGAAGTTACTCTCTTGCAACCTACTTAGATCCTCGTTACAAAGCTAAGTTATTTTCACCTAGTACATTAGAACGAGTTAAATCATCACTTGGCAAAGCAGTTGAAGAGCTTCAATCTCTTGAATCTGTCGCTTCGCCACCCACCAAAAGAATAAAATTTCAGTGACAGAACCAACACCTTCAACAAGCAAATCTATCACAGAATCTGTCTCTCAGTTTCTTGAGTCAAGCAGCAATGACGAGACCTACGCGATGTCAAAAGATGTAGTAAAAATGATCGAGAGCTATCACCAAGAAAAACGCCTGGCTGCATGTGACAATCCTATTAGTTGGTGGAAAAATACGCAGAATATCTATCCATACTTGAGTAAACTTGCAAGGAAACATTTAGCCTGTCCTCCAACAAACGTACCAAGCGAGAGATTATTTAGCAGTGCTGGATTAATATATGATGAAAAGAGAAACAGATTGGCAGCAGAAAAGGCAGAAAAATTAATGTTCCTTAAGCATAACCTTCCTATAATTAAGTTTGAACATTAAACGATGAACATCTTAGTTTACTTTATTTTAATTACTCATTTATAAATATGCCTAATAAAACTTTAAACTTAATATAAATAGTTATCAAGCTAATTAAAGATCTCTTTCTATAAGGGTGGAGGTTGGGGAAAGAGGTCGGTGGGGTGCATTTGAGTTGGGTTCACGTCCCGCATCCTGGTAACACAATTATGGTTTCTAATTGTGGCTGAAACTCAACAAAATATAACGAATTTATTTGCAGACGAATTCACTAATTGATTTCTATATTAGTTAGATGCTTGATATTATTTTATATGTTCAGAGAAAAGTACAGCAATTATTGTACAATTAATCAATTATACTACATTATAGCTACAGCTCTCTCTATATAATAACTTATTATATACGTTAAACACAACAAATCTCGAATATATCCTAAAAAATAACGAAAATGTAGACATCCGCATCCGCATCCGCGGATGTTGAAATCAAACATCCTCATCCGCATCCGCATCCGCGGATGTGAAAAAAATGACATCCGCTACATCACTAATATATATATATATATATATATCACCTCACGTGGAGAAAAGGAACGACAAGGAGTCGCCCATGGCCATCACAAAAACCTGTTGATAATACTCGCTGTTGAAAGTGAATTTACAGTCTTTGATGCAAAGCTTAATAAGTTCCAAAACGATGTGTGCAGGTAGTGGCAGGTCGTACTTATGTAATTCTCGGGAGAGAAAGTCAAGCATCTCGTCAATCGGCACTTTTGTAAACAATGAACAAACGTCAAAACTGATCAATCTATCGTTGGTTTCAGTGCGTACATTATTCAATTTTTCATGGAATTTTTTACATGTGAATCGGAGATAGTTCCGAGAATGGGGGATTCCGATTCGCCTCAGACAAATTGACGACCATCCGTTCAACAACTTCAGCAGATTAATTTTAAAGTAACATATTGAAGTCACCAGACAAAATGAGTGGTCGGCCTTCAAAAATTTACGCATTGCCAAACGTAATTTTGTGACCGTTATTCCCCAACCGTGGATCCAACCTTTGTTTGATGAAATTTACAACGAGTTGCGTCGGAGAACTTCACTTCGTAACATTTTGGATCGCAAAATTAAAAGTCTCATTCGAAATAGTAAGTGGGGTAAAAAAGCAAGCTCAAAATGTGTTTTGAACCTACCTTCGAAAAACATTAGTGACGATGCAAAAAATGCCCTTGGATTTGGTATGTCTTTTTTTATTGTTAAAAAACCTTCTGCTTTACAAATTTGTTATAGTCTTGCTTGTTTTGAAAAATAGTGTAATCTTCCTCAGTCTTTGGTTAACATAGTTAAAGGCCTTGTGTATAGTGCTGCGAATAGTACTTACGAAGATAACTTTCCTAAACGTTTTCGCAATAGCCTCTCACAATTAAAAAAAAGATGGTGAGCTCCATATTACTAAAGCAGACAAGGCTAACACCATAGTTTATTATGGACAAAGTGGACTACATTAGAAAGATGAACGAGCTGCTCCAGGACCCCGCCACATACAGAAAACTTAGGAAGAACCCGCAGGATGACGTCATATCATTCAATAGTGGCTTGAAACGCATTCTCAAAGATCATAGGGACTTAATTCCGCTTTTCATGTCCACTTCACCTTCTCATCCCTACTTTTACGGTCTTATTAAAACCCACAGACCTGGCAACTCTATGCGCCCTATATTAGCTCTGATTCACATGTAAAAAATTCCATGGATTTTACTGAAAAACTGAATAATGTACGCACTGAAACCAACGATAGAGTGATCAGTTTTGACGTTTGTTCATTGTTTACAAAAGTGCCGATTGACGATATGCTTGACTTTCTCTCCCGAGAATTACATAAGTACGACCTGCCACTACCTGCACACATCGTTTTGGAACTTATTAAGCTTTGCATCAAAGACTGTAAATTCACTTTCAATTGCGAGTATTATCAACAGGTTTTTGGGATGGCCATGGGCAACCCCTTGTCGCCCCTCCTCTCCAATATTTATATGCGTTTTTTCGAAATTACTTACATTCCGAGAATCCTTGGGGTTGGCATCCCATGGTTGCGATACGTCAACGATATTTTGTGTATCTGGCCCATGAATCGTGACCTGGATGACTTCCTCCTTCAGTTAAATGATCAAGTCCCCTCCATTAAGTTTACTTTAGAAGTGGAACAAGACAACTCAATCCCGTTTTTGGATGTGCGTGTACTTAGGGAAAGCCCAGATTTTAAGTTTAGTATCTATCGGAGAAAAACAAACAATTTGTCCTACGTACACTTTTACTCTGGACATGACACCCCCATTAAGAAGGCCATATTTTCTTCAGTTTCTCCGCGCTCTTAGGATCGCCAGTCCGGAATACATCGATGCCGAATTGGAAAAAAACGGTATTGGAAGTGATTTGTACTACCCACCTGCGTTTATGGAATTTTGTCTTCCATTTTTCCTGGACTTTTTAGGCATTGCTAATGTACTTAAACTTTTGGATATTAATGTAGTATTTTCATTTAACAATATTGTGAAAAATATCAGTAAAAAATAGCTGTACCAATAATTCAGGCATTATCTATAAAATTGGTTGTAAACAATGTGATTCCTTTTACATTGGGGTCATTCTCTGTCAGATCAACCAGTGCCTAACACCCTCATCTCTCAGATTTTGCTGAAATTTGGTTTATAGGGAGTTTGTGGGCCCTGAATCCATTTCTGAAATTATAAGGTCAATCCGACCAACGGTTCAAGAGATATGACCTCGGGAAATTTGAGGTCACTTGCGAGGTCACTAACATTTGGCGACCCATAACTTGGGTAATAATGGTCACAATTATATAAAAGTATATATATTTAGAATCAGAAAACCACAAGGAATCCAAATATGCAAGTTTTAGAACTCTAGGTTGAAAAATAAAAAAGTTACACTGTAACCAAAATTTGAGGTCACGATTTGACCTCTGGGGTATCAAATGAGAATTTTTTTTTAAATGTAAAAAATGAAGGCATAGGCATTGGCTATTAGAATCAGCAAAAAAAAGTTTGTTTATGTTAGTATTTTTCATGTAACTAACATATAAGTGAACACCATATTCATAAGTTGTGCGTCAATTCTACCTATTTTTTCACACTTAAGCTCATAATTTGACCTATAGAAATTAAAATTACATTTTTTTATAGATATAAAAACAAAGGCAAAAAATGTAAAATTGTATTTCTCTGCTAATCTACACTGGCAATAATAGTTATAATAGTGAAAGGGGAAGACCTACTTAGAGGATTCATGTGCTAGCCTAATACAATTTTTGCATGCTCGATGCTCTCATCAATTTCTTTTTGTGGAAAAATGTATTGAATTCTGCTGCCTCCTCTTAGGGTAGGACAACTCATTACAGTTAATATATGATGTCCTGGCACTGCACATGAATCCTTGTTTGATGGATAATAATATGCACTTGATCCTGATGACCCAGAGGGATGTAGAAAGTTCACAGTGAAATCATCAAACTCTTCACAATATTCCTCCACAATTCCATACCAAACTTGCATGTCATAAATGCAGCCAACATACTCTCCTGGTTTGACACATTTTAGGTTACCAAGCATTGCAGGTTCATTAGTAAAATGACTTTTCCTTATTCTTTTCTTTTCTCCAATGCCACTTGAAATGGGATACACCATCAGTTCTTCCTTGTTTAGGGGAACAAATCTATGATATTTCTGAGTTCCAGGAATAGCCCTACTATCCTTGAATCGATGTTCCAACCGTTCTTCTGCATCTTTCAAATCAGCTGTAGTTACAAAGAAAAAATTTATCTTCTTGCTCAAGTTTTCTTCACAAAACTGAAACATGTGTTCTGGTGTAAGAATTTGCCTCTCTGTAGTTCTCTGCAAACTGGCACGAGCAGTAGCTCTTTTCACTGTTCCTCCAATCCCATCACATGCATTTTTGCCATGGGATGTAGCAAAGAAGTGCCATTCACAAGACAGACCAAAATCCTCTTCATGGTAACAGAGATTTGTGAAGTTGTATCTGTTCTTATATTGGCCAGCACATCCATCTGAGAAATAGTGCACCTTCTTCAATTGTGGGCATCTGAATTTAACATATGTCATAAGCTTCAATATGAATGAGTAAACCATTATAGTGTTGTGTTTTAGTGATGCAGATAAGAAACAGACACTAAAATGGCTAAGTTCCTGGTCTGCAGATGATCTATAATAGATGACAAAAGGGTGAACTGGACACTGTGAATTGTCCCAGTGAAACCCTTGGGCAGCATCCTGGACAATGAAAGAATAATTCTCAGAGAAATCACCTACTATAACTACCTCGCTCTGAGGTGGTAGTGTTTCTTTCAACTGCTTGAAGTACTGTGATTGTTGCTGAGCAACAAAGTGATGACGAACCATGCGGGATATTTTCATGCTTAGGGATGATAAGTATTCATGAAGTGGCTCCACCTTATCAACCATTGTACAACGGTCAACAGTCACCCATTGCTTGTAAGATATTTCATTTGGAGCTGATTTCCACTGTCAAGTAACTCAAGAAAATCCAGGACACCCTCTTCTCTTGGGCAATCATTGCAAAGTTGCATCATGCAAGTCTCTCTTTCTGTACTGCAGACACTGTAATCCATAAGATCCTTGTATGAAAGACCTCTTTCTCCCAATGCAGCCAGCTGCAATTTTGGATTTTGATGGTATGTGCAGACACAGACAGAATGAGTCCCACCACTACCGGCAAGCACACAATATGATGGCCGTAATTTTGCAAATGTGGAAAATCCTATTTCGGGATTCTTTTCATCATTTTTATATAGTTCAAACATCTCTCTTAAATTCCCGAGGACCAATCGTTTTTGCACCTTCATTGCACCTTCAGCACTGATAACTTTCACGCAATCCTTTTGGCCAGGACACATACGACTAACCTCTTCTGACTCATAGAATCTTCTAACTATATCTTTGTGTTCTTCAGATATCACTTTTCCTTTGCTCATTAGTGGAATCTTCGGAAGGATTCCATGTTCTGATTTAAGTGAACGGCTTCTTTTCACCATGTATGTTGTAGTTTGAAAGAAACTAGCTGTTTTTCAATTGTGTATGGTGAGTGTGTCAATATTTGTAGTTTGTGATGGTGACATTTGCTCTCCAGGAATGACTGTTTCAATTCATTCATTAATTTGTCTAGATGTTTTTCAGATTTAGTTTCAGGTTTTGAAGTATCACTTACCTCCTCGGTAATTTGAACACCATAACTGAGTTCTAGCCTCTCCTTCAGGTGTTTCTGAGCAGATGATAGCTTACCACGAGCCTTGCCCTTTTTCTGGCTTAATGACAGCCCTTCTGAAAAGAACAGAAAAAAAGGTTTCACACACCTGAATATTAGTAATTAAATATTAATTATAGTACCTTAAATGCTATATAATTGGCTATATAGTAGATCAAACAGACCTTGTAGTAAAGTATAAGTTATTATATTAATTTATTACTTACTTTTTTAACTGGTGTTTGGTCCAGAAATGCTAGAACTGGTTCAACTGAAGTTGAAGGATTTTCCTTTATCAAGCAATCACTGTCATTGTCCAGATCTTGAATTGAAGAGATGTTACTCAAGCCACTGATAGTAGATGATTCATTTGAATCCTGCTCAGACTCGTTGTTTTCAGTGGTACTAAGTATAGTGGGGTTTTTCATTATCAGTGTCCAGCAGTTCACACACAACAATGAGTCTTTTTTCACTCTTCCAGCACATTTTTCAACAAGTACATCAGTCACTTTTCTAAGATTGATTGTTATGCATTTCTTGTGTTTTTGAATAGGGTCCTGGCAGTATTTCAAGTGCCGAACCATTGTATTTTGATCTGTAAAGATATAGGATTTACAATTAGGTAATATATATTTTTTTAGAAAATATATAGCTATACACACTTAATATTTTAGGCCTTGATAGTCTCTGAGGCTCATTAAAACACCATACCCACCAGCCACCCACAGTGCTGGCTGGAACTGTACTAACCTGTAGACAAGGAATTTTGCAACTATCTGTGTTGATTCTGCACTTAGACAAGTAGCAACATGTTTCAACAGGTTTGTTTAGGCTACATGTGAGCTTAGTCTTCCCCTTTCACTATTATAACTATTATTGCCAGTGTAGATTAGCAGTGAAATACAATTTTTATTAAATTCTTGGAGCTTGAGGTCAAATTGATAGCTAAGATATAAAAATTCCTTGAAATGACAAGCAATTTATAAATATGGTGTTCACTTATAAGTTAGTTACATGAAAAGTACCAACATAAACAAACTTTTTATGATTGTTTCTATTAGTCAAGAACTCTGACTTTGTTTTTTATATCTATAAAAAATGTAATTTTAATTTCTATAGGTCAAATTATGAGCTTAAGTGTGAAAAAATAGGTAGAATTGACGCACAACTTATGAATATGGTGTTCACTTATATGTAGTTACATGAAAAATACTAACATAAACAAACTTTTTTGCTGATTCTAATAGCCAATGCCTATGCCTTCATTTTTTACATTTAAAAAAAAATTCTCATTTGATACCCCAGAGGTCAAATCGTGACCTCAAATTTTGGTTACAGTGTAACTTTTTTATTTTTCAACCTAGAGTTCTAAAACTTGCATATTTGGATTCCTTGTCGTTTTCTGATTCTAAATATATATACTTTTATATAATTATGACAATTATTACCCAAGTTATGGCTCGCCAAATGTTAGTAACCTCGCGAGTGACCTCAAATTGCCCGAGGTCATATCTCTTGAACCGTTGGTCGGATTGACCTTATAATTTCAGAAATGGATTCAGGGCTCACAAACTCCCTATAAACCAAATTTCAGCAAAATATGAGAGATGAGGGTGTTAATTTCAATTTTTTTTGGTTGATCTGACAGAGACCCATTGGTCAGACGGGAAAGGATTTGCACACGCGTGTAAAACAGCATCAATATTCCGTTAGAACGGGACAGTCGTCCAGTGCCCTTTTTGTCCATTTGTCAGAGTTATCCCATTGTATTGATTGGAATAATGCTTCAGTTTTGTTTCACTCTAGCAACATTGTTAATAGAAATATTCTTGAGTCTGCTATTATCCATCTTACAAATAACTTTAACATGAGCAAAGGTCTTTTCCAACTCAATCCCGTTGTTTTGAATTCGTTCAGGACGGATTTAGACAAGAAGGGCAGAGTGCTAAAACTTTGGTAATTTTTTCTTGTAAATTTGTATGCTCCTCTTACAATTTTTATTTTTCAATTTATTTTTATTTTTTTTGTGTGACCTATATATCATTTAGGCATTATCTATAAAATTGGGTGTAAACAATCCATTTGATCTTGTGTTGAATTCGGGCAAAGTGCTAAAATTGGTAGGTTTCCTTACAAATTTTTATGCTCCTCCCATAATTTTTATTTCTATATTTATTATATACAGTATACAGTATATATATATTTTTTTGTAACCTAAATTATAGTCTTGAAATCTTTATTTACTTCAGTGTTCCTGAGGATGTCATTAGACGAACGCTTGAGCACCACTCTGTGTTTCCTTTTCTTCGTGGTTTATTGATCATATATATATATATATATATATATATATATATATATATATATATATATATATATATATATACAGGGCGTCCCAAAAAAATGTATACACACTTTAAATACTTATAAAGGCAGTGTTTATTAAAACATTTCATTTTCAAAATGTAATAGAATCTACAGACATTATTTAATTGTTTTGTCAACGCCTGTTTTCAAACTGACGTCCGTTCTGGTCCAGGCACTGCTGATAACGCGAAGCAATGGAATCGCAAACATCACGAAACATTTCGTTTGGTATTTGTGTGCATTCTCGTTCAATGGCTGCTCTCAATTCAGCGACTGTTGCAGGTTTTATAGCGTAGACTTTGTCTTTTAAGTATCCCCATAAAAAAAAGTCTAGTGGTGTGAGGTCTGGTGAACGCGGAGGGTATTCTACGAAACCCCTTCGTCCAATCCACATCCACATCGTGCCAAGTACCACTCGCAATACTCCACTCTTCGGTCCGGATCATCTTCATTAATAGCATGGACTAATCTTGGAATGTAACTCTTCAATTGACAGCGCTTCAAAATGCGTTGGACAGACGATTCTGAAATTCCTACCTCACGACTCGCTTGCCGCACAGATTTTCTTGGACTTTGGTGATACGTTTCCAGTACTCTTTCTTGCTTTGTGGGGCTTGTCGATGTCCGTGGTCTTCCGGAACGCTTCTTGTGGACATTCTGAACAGTTCCATCGGCTTCAAACTTCTCTAATTCGAGTGATGGTAAGTCGCGTTGGTGGATCTGTTTGAAACTCCCTCCTAAACTGTCTTTGCACTTCAACTGCGTTTTCACACTTCCAGTAGCATTTTAGAATGAATTTCCTTTGTTCAAAGCTTAGTCTGACTGCCATTATTAATTCTAATGGGTTTAACTTGGAAAGAAAGAAACATCAATTGAGCTATCAGCTGTTAAAGTGTGTATACATTTTTTTGGGACGCCCTGTATATATTCCCTCGAAAGAAATGAAGCAAATATTTGTGGTGATAAAATATGAGTTAGTTTGATTTATTTTTGAGGGAATGCGTAGTTTCATTAAATTTAGCACGGTCGATTCGTGTTTCGGAATAAAACAATATGAAAACTTTGATTGAAGGCGACTAATTGGAATTTTAGCTTTCAAAGCACGGAGCCTAACCTTTGTGTTCGATGATTTTTTTTAAAGGGGAGGCGGAGGAGTTAGGTAAGAAGTGAAGAAGCCTCGCGTAATATATATCTTTTAAATTTATAATTTTTAAGAACTATTACGCATCTGATTGTTATAAATTTTGAAAATGTTACTGCTCAGTATTTCAGACTGAGCGGATGTATTGTATAAGATGTATTGTATAAGATGTATTGTATAAGATGTATTGTATAAGATGTATTGTATAAGATGTATTGTATAAGATGTATTGTATAAGATGTATTGTATAAGATGTATTGTATAAGATGTATTGTATAAGATGTATTGAAGTTTAAAACAAACAAGTTTCATATTTTCATTTTACTTTTGCAACAATTTACTTATTAGACGAATTGGCCGGAAACAATTCTATATCTTCAAAAATTTATGATGTAAAGCGCATTACTTAAATTGCTTTAATTTATCAGCATCGCCAACTGACGTACATCAGTCGGACAGACAGAGCTTCCTATCTGGCCTGCGCCGTATTATATCTAATTTGAAGTTAAATTTTGTGATTGTTTCCTTACAAACTCGGCAGGGTTTACACGACAGAGGGGACATACTGCTTAACGTGGGATCCGAGCCATCCACGGGTAGCTGCATTATCATCTGATGAAAGCGGAGGACTGTCACCCATCTAACAACTATCGAGACTCAACGTCGCTTAACCCTTTGTCACATTGGGACCGTAATGTCCTGCCGGAAATAATAAAAGCTGTACTGAAATGCGACTTTATTACAAATGCTTCTATGTGTTTCTATAGGTTTAGTTTAGTTGTTGGAAAAGGAAACCAAAATTTGTGTTACGTTGGTGACTAATTACTAAAATATTTGTTTTTGAGTAATAATAAATCTTATACCTTTTGGTTTAGAGAAAAAATATTCGTGAACGAAAGGATTAACGTCGCCCATCTACCGGAAAGGTAGTGTTTAGCCCAGATATCTAATTTAGGAGATGTTAAATTCGTTGATGTTGGCCTATTTTGAGCCAATGACTGGCACGTAGAATTGAAAATTAATATAGATTCCAACTTTGGTTTAGAGATGAATCACAGTAGAGCAAATATCTGCCATCACTGTGATTCATTAATGCAAGACAAGATTCCACCCACGTGGAAAACACGGCCGAGGCCCATGATGTAAACCAATTTAATTTCGGTACGTTGATGTTTACTGCTTGAATGTAATTAAATTGCGTATACAGTATACTAAAAAAAACTCGTTTAATTTTTTTTTAATTAAAATTTAACTAAATAATTGATGTTCAAAATAAATTTGGTTTTGATTGAGTATATTTATTTGAAATTAATCATTTTCAAATTTCTCACATGGTCAAGCCCAGTTTCAGGTAAATAGTATTTTATGTTTTAATCCAAACCAGTTTCATTATGTTCTCCACCAAATAAATTGGGACGGGCCATACTAATGGATCGTGACAAGACGATGTGTCATGAACAAGAATTCGGTTCCTACATCAAAGGTCTTGCAAATAGAGGTAATATGTCAAATGAAGCTTTTTCGTATCCGAGCTGTAACTTTTGAATCGCTCAACATGAATTAAAAAATTATACATACACGCGCGCGCGCCGATCATGAATAGTTGATGATATGAACAAAAATCAGGTCCCTGCTTCAAAAGTGGAGGTCACAAATAGGTCAAAGGTCAAATGGAGGTACATAAATGAATGAAACTCTCCGTCTACACACGCATGGATCGTCACAAGGCTGTGTGTCGCGAGCAAGACTCAGATTTTTGCACCAAAAGATGGTCAAATAGAGGAGGGGACATTGATGTCGTTCCGACATAGTTCTTGTTTTAATAAAATTGGAATTGATAATTTGTAACACTACTTTGCTACTCTAAAATACAAACATTTTTTTTAAATAATTAGTTTTTATGCGTGCGAGATCGTATATAGATTGTGCTTTTTGTTGCAACTTAACCATGGATCCATCCTTTACCTATTGTGCTCGCGTGAAATGTATTAAATTATAATAAGGGGAAATGTAATGTAAACAACGTAAACGCATTAGAGAAAAAAAATTTAGGCCAAGAAGAAAATTAGTTGCTTTTAACAAAATTGGAAAATGTACACGCGAAACCTTGTTAAATAAGTAAGCGAAAGATGTGAGTATGGGGCGAATTAAAAAGGTTTCTCAGACCCAGTTCAGACTTTGAAAGCACAATCAGTCTCCGAAAAATTCAAGATGTTATAAGCTTTATTTTCGCACATGATAGAAGTATAAGAAAGGAAATGGATGGATGGATGGTTGGTTCGATAGCCTTTTTATAACACGTTCTTGGGTATTTCTGGTTTGTATTCGGGAAAGTTAAGGCAGGAAATTAGAGTACCATTTTGATCCTTGCTTTCCGTTATCCTCAAGGTCATTTATATTATTAGGAGAGGGAGAGAGACGTCTTTCTTTCTTTGATATAGAGGTTTTTTTTTTTAACTAGAATCGGGAATCTTTAATAATAATAATTCACTGGCCAACAAGTATTTTTCATCAGATATAATTATGGGTGGGCTAATTCCAAATCTGTTTTCGGTTTTTCTCTAGCAGGTCTAGTTTTCGACATGAGACCGATCATAATATACATTAATTATACTGTGTGTTGTTTTCAGTTAAAATGTGTATATATGTACGTCCTGCGAATGTGCCCCCTCAGGGCATTTGATTTCGCTCGTATGTACGAGAATTACGAGTACTGACTAATCGGGGTCCTTGGTGTAATGGTTAACATATCCGACCGGCAATTGGATGATCCCGGGTTCGATTCCTGGGAGGTACCTCATTTTTCATTTGCTCGTTCTCCCTCCTCATCTTGTGCGGAACACTTCTTCACAAGCGTCGTTCTTTACACACACACACACACACACATATATATATATATATACAGGGTGTCCCATAAGTCCGGCATCATAGGAGAAATTCATATTTTTCTATTTCTACAAACCATAATTCATATTTTTCTTATGCTCGGGATGCCAATTTCCCGTCCACCATTCTGTTCAGTGACGAGGCTGTTTTTTTATGGAAATGGTGAGGTAAATCGACAGAACACCCGCTACTGGTCTCAAAACAACCCTCACTGGTATACCTCTTCAAAGGAACAAGGTGCATCTCGGGTGATGGTATGGTGTGGCATTTGGAAGGATCGCATCATAGGCCCTCTCTTTTTCGATGAACATGTCACTGGAGGCACCTACCTACGTATGCTCAAGGAAGAAGCATTTCCCAGTTTCTTGAACGAAAAAGGAAATTTACCAACATGATTCCAGCAAGACGGCGCTCCTGCACATTACAGCACCCAAGTAAGGGAATACCTGTACCAACAATTCCCTGGTCATTGGATAGGACGTCGAGGGCGTGTGGAATAGCCAGCTCGAAGCCCGGATCTCACGCCACTAGATTTTTATCTCTGGGGCCACTTGAAAGCGCTGGTATACGCAGAGAAAATTAGGAGTGTTGAACATTTGCGGCAGCGCATGTTCGGGGCATGTAACACCATTACTCCTGACATCATTCACCGTGTGCTTGCTGACTGGGTATCACGTCTGAATTTGTGTATTGAAGACAATGGTGGACATGTTGAGCACGTTCTGTAAATAAAAGCGCTTTTTATTATTATTATTTTTCCTATGATGCCGGACTTATGGGACACCCTGTATAATATGAATATAGCTATACATAATATAATATATAATACTATATGTACAATATATAATATGCATCCCTTATACATGTCGCGGAGTATTTTGTCGTTGCAGCTTAGGTGTAGGTTTTTGCTTTACCGTTTCTGTACCCTCATGTATGTTGTCTTGTGGTATTTTAGGTTGTTGTTGTTTTTGTTTACCCGATCAGCCCACCCTGATCGAGCAAGCCGGCGGCACGCAGGTAACCGATCGCCCTCTCCAGAGTGGACCAGAGGTTCAGCGCACTAGTGATGTTGTGTTGTGTTCGTTGTTGTGCTAGAGCGGTACAGTCTCTCATAATGTGTTCAATTGTTTGTGGTGTGTCCTGGCACAGGTGGCAGGTGTCGTCTGTGGAGTTGTCTAGTCTGTGTTTATATGTCCGTAAGTTGGGGTGATGTCCACATCGGAATCCTGCTAAGTTAACTCGATCCGATCTGCTCAGGCTGATCTCTGACCTGTTAATGGGTGGCGGCTTCGCACCTAGGACCGCATTCGGACCGAGTCGTGTCAGTGCTTTGTGGGTTAGGTGTGTGTGTATGTTTTCTGTACTGTGATGTCTGTGGGGCGTGGTATGGAATGGAGTATTTGGTTATAATGTGTGTGTGGTGTTACCTTAATGGTGCGAGGTGTCGGTGCATGATTGTACATTAGGGCGGCTCGTTTTTACACTTTTTTCGATATTTGATTGGGGGTAGTGCGGAAAAGTTGCGATTTGGAGAGAAAATAAAGTGTAAAATTTTTTTGATCTACGTCAGTACCTTCCGGTGGCGGCGAGTCCTTAAAAATCGAAAAATAGGCCTAACGGGGTAGATTGGAAAATGGTTTTAAAGACTTACAAAATAAACAATAAAAATTTCAGCACAATCTGTTAATAACTTCCGGTGGCGTCTTAGCCGTTAAAATATCCAAAATATTGATTTAAAGCAAGTTTTAACAAGATGTTATACAAATGTTAATTCCGGTATATTTCTGTGCAAACAACCCTGAGAACACTATTATAGGCTTGAATAAATTAATAGCAGTCATTGAACAATGAACATTATATAAAAATTATATAAAATTATATAAAAAATTTGTGTGTTTTTAGGCCTATTTTTTCGATTTTTAAGGACTCGCCGCCACCGGAAGGTATTGACGTAGATCAAAAAAATTTTACACACTTTATTTTCTCTCCAAATCGCAACTTTTCCGCACTACCCCCAATCAAATATCGAAAAAAGTGTAAAAACGAGCCGCCCTATTGTACATGTAGTGCCGTAGTGGCAAGGGTGTTGTGGGTTAGTTGTCGCTGCTGCCATGAATTGTGTTCCCCTCATGTCTAAATGTTCCTTAACTTTCAGTATTTTTGTTTGTGTGCAGGTGTAATGATACGAAGTGCGTTGTCTTGTATTGTCTGTAAGGTGTTTATGTGTGTTTGGGATAATGGGTGCCCAGCATGGGCTAGCATAGTCCATAACTGAGCGAATATATTGTTTGTGTATGAGTGGTTGTTGTTTCCTGCTGGTGTCCAAAGTTTGTACCTGTTAGTACCCTAAGCGTGTTAAGTCTTGACGTACATTTGTTTTTAATGTCCTGAATGTGGTTTGCAAAAGATAATGATGTTGTATGTGACCCCAAATACTTTGGTCCTTTGAGTGTGTGGAATGTTGGTGTTGTTTAGTGTAAGCTGTGGAGTTATCTGGTGTTCTTTTGTATTGCTTGTAAGCAAGGTGATGGTTGATTTTGTGGGCGCTACTTTGAGTCTATTGTGTGCGAGCCAGTCTTGTATACTGTTTATGTATGTTTGTAGGTTATTTGTAGCGGTGTCGATGTTGTTGTGGGTGGATGTTAGTGTGATGTCATCTGCATACGATGATAAGGTAAGCTTGTTATCTATGGGTGTTGGAATGTCATGCATGTATAAGTTGAACAGTGTTGGTGAGAGAACAAAGTATTTTAGGTGAGAGCAGGTGCTGGCCACAAATTTGCAAACGTTGCACATGTACATTGTACACCCTTTTATTGTTTGGCGCAAATCACATGTCTAGTTGTGTGTGTGTGTGTTGTGTTTTGTGTCGTCCACTTACACATTTTACTTTTTTTAGGTAATTTACATCAACCCACTCATCGATCATCATGCCTCGAAAGTGTAAAAATCACCCCGACAATTTCTGTTACGTGTGCGGCTCGTTCGCAATTAAATCACAACAGCGTACAATTACGATGGATCTTCCGAAAACTTACCGGTTATACTTCGGCTGTCCACTAGGCAACTAAGCTAAGCCGTGGGCGCCACATGTTATCTGTACCGCTTGTTCGAATGGATTACGTGACTGGTTGAACCAAAGGAGAAAGTCGATGCCGTTCGCTATACCCATGATATGGAGGGAGCCGAGAGACCATCATGACGATTGTTACTTTTGCAATGTTAACATAACTGGATTCTCCGTGAAGAACAAGCATAACATCGTTTATCCGAACATAGACTCCGCGATCAGACCGATCCCTCACGATGACACGATGCCGATTCCGGTACCTCCACAGCATGGACTCGATTCTTTAGAAGATGAAAGGGAATCCGACGAAGGTGCGATTGGCGGAAATGCGGAACCTTCGGCCGATCTTGACTACACACCTGACGAAGAGCAATCGGAGCTGAAGAGGTTATCCAAAACAAGTTGAATGACCTCATTACAGACCTAGCCCTCTCCAAAAAGAAATCAGAACTTCTCTCATCGAGACTCAAGCAGAAACACTTACTTGAGAAGAACGTCCGAATGTGTCACTATCGAAAATGAAACCATGACTTGGCGACATTCTTTACAGTAGACGGTCCGCTCTGCTATTTCCATGATATCAATGGACTTTTCGAGAACTTGTCACAAGTACACACACCATTTGAGTGGCGCCTCTTCATTGATTCCTCACAGCGAAGCTTGAAAGAGGTTCTCCTTTATAATGGGAACTTAAAGCCGTCCATCCCGATCGCCCACTCCGTTCATCTAAAGGAGACGTACGATAACATGAATATACTACTCGAAGCAATCCAGTACAGCACTCAATGGAATATCTGTGGTGATCTTAGTTAATGGGCATGCATGGAGGGTTCACGAAATACTGTTTTTTTCCTCTGCCTATGGGTCAGCCGTGCTACCGCGGATCATTACATCAGACGTGACTGGCATCAAAGAAGCACATACGAGCCAAGAACGGGCAGTGTCCAGTGTGTTCCTTTAGTTGGTCCAAAGAAGATTTTCCTGCCACCTCTCCGCATTAAGCTCGGCTTAATGAAAAATTTTGTGAAAACGATGGGTAAGGCGAATTCGAGAGGGTTTCGATACTTTGTTGAGAAATTTGCGAACATCAGTGCCGCGAAATTGAAGGAGGGAATATTTGTGTGGCCCCAAATCAGGGAGGTTCTGCAGGATGAAGGCTTTGAAGAAAGCCTCAATGCCTTAGAACTAAAAGCATGGCAGGCTTTCAAATGGATTTGTGGAAACTTCTTGGGTAATCACAAGTCTCTCGCATTCAAAGATGGAGTTCAGAAACTGCTCGATGCATATCAAGAAATGGGCTGTCGCGTGTCCTTGAAAATACATTTTTTACAATCGCATCTAGATTTCTTTCCTGAAAACCTTGGCGCGGCGAGTGACGAACAGGGGGAATGCTTCCATTAAGACATCCAGTCAATGGAAAATCGCTACCAAGGTTTCTGGAACGAAAGTATGCTAGCAGACTACTGCTGGATGTTGTACCGCGATGATCCAGACAAAATTTACAAAAGAAAATCGTACTCGCAACGTTTTTAGGTTGGTGTACATTTCTTTTTCTGAATAAAGTTGTACTTTTACGATAAATTGTGCTGAAATTAACACCAGTCATATTTCGATAACCTGATGTGCTAGACTCAGTAGTGGTCGGCGAACAGGGGTAAATTACCCCAAATGGGGGTACATTTAAACATTTTGGGGGTAATGCGTGCGGTATGAGAGACACCATATGCAACAATTTTAAGAGCAATTGGCTTGTTTTTGTTTACTTTGAAGTCTGGGGGTAATTTCATTTTACTCAGATTTTTGGGTAATACCCAAAAAAGTTCCCCGACCCATGTGCTAGAGGAAACTCGAAAACAGATTTGGAATCAGCGTACAAAACTGGTCTAGAAAAGTGTGTATAGTGTATACATCTTCGATGAGAGAAAAAAGCTCGATTTTGTCGACCAGTGTAATTAGAGAAGAATGACGTCAGAGCGGAGTTATGAAAGTCATTTGACCTTGCGTATCGGATTAACATAAAATGCGTAAGGCCAATTACCAGAATGAACTTAACTCAATCAGAAAAAAGGTTTGCGGGGGATGGAGAAGTAATTTGTCCAAAGTTTTAACTAGTTTAATATTGCAATTTTTGGACATTACAGACAGAACGCGAGTATCGTAATTCTGTTGCCAAAAATTGTAGTATTCCTTTCATATTGCGTAGCAGAGAATATCATGAATACCATTCTGTAGATGTAGAAACTTTTACTTTTTAATTAACTCCCTGTTGCGTGTGGGTTCCTCAGTCTCCCCTAAAACTGGATAAAATCTGGCGTAAACCAGAATAAACCGATAAAGCGAACGCTCTGCACTGAAGGGTTAATGAATACTGAAGTATGTTGATGAGAATGTACATAGTAGGAGGTGTGGCCTATATTAAAACTTGGTCCAAACGATTTCAGTAGAAAAATGGATGGATTCGACTGTTGTAATTAGCTATCTCTATCTATCTATTTATCTATCTCGGAGGAAGCCCACTTTTGTTCTTTTTCTTCGAGAAAGAGGAATATTTTCATATTTTTTGAAGATGCCTTATTTTATACATCCATTATTTATATGTATAGAGGGGAGGTAGATGGAAACAACTTGTAACATACAAAGGTGTGATTTATTTTTTACAAAGGGAAATTTACATTTAAAAACGTTGCCGAAGTAACTTCGACTAGGCCTATCCTAAAGCGTGAGTTTTATAAGATTTGTGCCTAGTATCTTGTTAGCTTAAATGTTGTGTGTGGTGAGAGACTGCGAGTGGCTTCATTTTTCTGTTTGAAATTCACCATAATTAGATGGGTAAAATCGATTTATTCGAACGAAATGATTTCGTACCCTTTGACTCCGTCTCCTTTTTCTTTTCTGTTGCTTTCATTTGTCTCTCTTGAAGCATTATTTGTGTACGTTTTCCTCAGATTGGCTTTGTAATAGTTTTAGAGCTAAATATTACTTTATGGCCAGTATTATTGAGCCTACTGACGCCGCTGTGAGGAGTATTAAAAATATCACAGTATGTGAAATGATGCGTTGATAAACTTAGAAAAGAAGAATGTTGAAATTATTGTCCTATCTGTCTGTGTAGGCAGCTTTATGTATATGTTGCCTTGGGCATGGTTCTGATTAATCAGTTAATCATTGTTTCAAATTTAATCATTAATTAATCAAAAGAAATTTTTAGAAATTGATGGGAAATTATTATTATTATTTTACCTTAAATTTTGTAATGTATCATTTGAATTTGGCACCTTTTTGCGTGCATAAACTGTCTCATCCGCCCATGCTTGATTTCTTGAACTAAAGCAAACGATGTTTTCTTCGGTCTTATATCACGCAACAGAAACAATAAAGCTCTTTCTTACTCTTTTCAGAAGTACTGTATTTAATTTTTAATCAGTTAATCATTGATTAATTAGAAAATTTCATCATTCATCACTTTTTCCTAAAAATTATTAATTAACCATCCCTTAATGTTGCCTAATTGCGTGGGTCGGTTATGTACGTTTTACGTTAAGCCTCTTATCTTAATATGGCATCATTTTTTAATATATAATAATTTGTCTTAGCATTGGCTATACCAGGTCTTTCAATAATCCCGCTTTTCTCAATTTTATTTTCTCTTTCAGATCTACGGACGAGTTGACTGATGGGGAAAGATTCGTGTCAAAGATTGCTCCATACGGAAAAGTAAGAATCCCTTTCTTTCGTAATCGTTCGAGGTTTCAAAGTTAAAAATGCAAGATTATAAGAAAAAATCCTCCCCGACCTTACTTCCTAAAAGTCGGGGAATGCACTGGGTCGTGGTGCGTAGGTGCGAACCAGTGTATATTGTAACGGACTGTAACTTATAAAAGTTGATTGTGTAGTATCTTATTTTTGTGGTTGGAGATGGATTTTTTCGTTATTCGTTCGCATTCTTGCTTCGCATTCAAGGTCGATATTGATAGCGTCTCGAAGTTTCTCGAAAGGCAGTGAGACGTACGAATCTTGGACGAGACAGGAAACGAAATAAATTATCATGCTCGAAGAATGGAGGCTCAACTTTGCTATTTTGAGGATTAATTAAAAACAGATTTATTAATCACGGTTTATTTTAAATATAAAGACATTTCATTCAACAAATATTTGCGGAAACACTGGGACGTTTTCCAGTTTATGTACCGTTTTCTACAGTACATTACATACAGCATAGTAAACATTTTTAGATTGAAATTATTTATTCAAGGTTAGGTTATGTTATGTAATATTATGTTATGTTATGTTATGTAATATTATGTTATGTTATGTTATCAAGAACTCATTTTTGATCACTCATTTTTTATCTGAAAAGAAGCAAAAATAAATTATATGAAAAACGGTACACAAACTGGAAAAGGTCCAAACACTGTGGGAAGCGTCCTCCAGTAGTTATAATTCATTAAGTAACTATAACGTTGCTAGCGAGTTTAAGAGACTACTAGTTCACAGATTTTAGTCTTAAAAATTTTAATACATGCGCGACCTTCGATGCAAAAGAATCTATAGTTTCTTTGTATAGTCGGTTCAAAGTGTCCTCTGGCGAAACTCTGTTCCTTACCGATATTTATAAGAAATGTATAGTTTCATCGGAGAACTTTTTGAGCTGATTGTACTGTGAAACCTACGAATGATAAGGGAATTGTGTATGGCGCTGCAACGCCGGCCAGCCTCGGTCATTGATGCCTTTAAATTAAGTTAGTAAGAAACCCAACAAGAATAATGTGTATACTCGGGGAAGAAATTAGTCGTAGAATAAGAAATAAGTTTCGATGGACAGTCAGTTTGTAGTTAACCCACGTTGGATTGTTGCATCTGTTCAACACACACACACACGCGCGCGCATTTCTTTTTGACGTTTTAATCCTCCTCTTCACACTTCGTTGGGTGTACAGGAAACTGTGAATATCGTGTTGGACAAAGAGCTAAATTTTAAATCCGTACACTACAAAATTAAGATGACGCGAGAATTTTCATTGTGGCAGTGACCTATCTGCATTAGTTTTTGCCCGACGAATTCATGTCTTACGTCGTTGATAATGATTTCGTCAACCACCCATTTTATATGAAAATGAAAAGGTTTATTGGCAGACTATAGTCCATATGACAAATATTATTAATACAATGACAGTTCATATACTAAGGATAGAAATATATACAGTTGATTAGAAATAATACTGTAATGTCGAAGTTAAGTGGAGCTACAGACAGACGTTTTCGTACCAAGAAGTCCATAGCTTAGAGGATAAATGGCAGGACTCATGGATAGCTTGGATGATCGGGTTGGTTGATTTTTTAATTCTTTGGGTTAGACTGTGTTGAGCACGTCTTGTTACCTCCGGGAAGCTCGGGACATTGCGGGTAGCAAACATTTGCGAAGCTGAGCATCTCGGGGGTAATTTATGTAAGAGTCTAAAAGACCTGTTGTACAGCAAATTTAGGGTTCTGCCAGAACCTTTTTTATAATTCACCCACAGTTGCTGTCCGTATATATTACTGCAGAAAGTACAAAAGTGTGTCTCTAGCTTCACTTGTACAGAATCGAAAGTTCCTTATGGTCATATTCGCTTTAACACACAGGCTTCGAGATTGTTTTCTTATATCCGAGTTGTCATCACTCAAGGAGCTGGTAATAGTTTGACCCAAATACTTAAACTCTTGTACTTCCTCAATTACTTCACCATTCATTTTAAACCTTATATCAGCTGGCTGATTACAGCTTTTAGGATGAAATTGCATAACCTTAGTTTTTGTAACATTAAAAAGGATATCATGTTTCTGCGAATACACTTCGCAGACGTGTTTAGTAGCCGATCCAGACTTTTAACAGAGGGACTTATTAACACCATATCATCGGCATAAACTAAGTTATTTATCCTTGTGTTATCTATACAACATCCCACTGTTGCCTCATTAAGTGAAGCAATTAATCCGTCAATATACACATTAAACAGCATACGGGAGAGCAAGGAGCCTTGTCTCACCCCGCAAGAGGAGCCAAAACACTCGGATAATATAATATATTATACGTATATATAACTGTATAACTGAACTGAACCGAACCCATACCCCATATTTTTCACATACCGTAACTTGGAGATCTTTCAAACAACACCCGATATCCATCTGTTTGTTTATGTAATGTACAGTACAGTATTTCTATTTCTGTACGATTTTGTCCGTCACGTGGATAGACATAAATGACACATTAATGAAAAACAAGTCACTCCCTTTTAAGACCTTAGATATAACAGTCTTTTCATTTGTCAGATCTTAGTGCCAGACCGTGTATTATTGTTATTTATTATTTGAGATTAAAAGTTTTTAATTATAAATGTATGGGAGAAATTCTGGTTCAAGAAAGAGATTACGTAATTAGAAGGAACTTGCCACATTTCCACCGAGTTCAGTCATATTTGCGAAGATAAAGCTGAAAGATTCTTCTCTTTACGTTCCTGAAAATGTTTCCAAATTGTCCAAACGTGAAAAATGTATTGCGAACCTTAATTATTGTTAATTAACAGTTTTCTTATGGCAGATTTCATCACCGTAATATTTTTTTAAGGTTTATTATTGTTCCTCTTAATTGAACTTGTAAAAATTGTAGCTGTTACGCTTTTTTTTTTTTTTTAAGCACAGTACCATTACTAACTTACTCATGTGATTTAACATGCAAACCTGCAAAAGATATCCTGATGTTGAGCCTTTTTCATTTCAGTTTTATATATGGCATAAGTACAGTGTTTTACCTTTTAGCTTTGTGAATGAAAAGGCGTAACTATTGGTATATTTTTTTAATTAAGTCGTATACGAAAAGCTAATTTCTGTATGTTGACAGTTATAATAAATAATTTAACAGTAATTGAATATATTTGAATGGTTCATGAGAGCAAAAGTATTGAACTGTTGACGTCAGACCACCTTAAAAGTCAAAGTGTATACGAAGGTCTGAACGAAATGTTCAGTATGTATTACCAAATCTCTAAAAAAGGGATTATTCTGAACGATTAGTGATGTAAATAGATTGACGTTAATGCGAAATATTTATCAATTAGATTTACGATTAATTAAAGAATTTTATACATAATGCCGCAAATTCATTTTGTTTTCTCTTTCAAAGGACTATTTGCCAAGTATTACTGGTTTACTCGCATCCCCGTATGACTCTTGGAATTTAGACGCTTTTCGATCGAAGAACGATGCTTCTGATGACTTGTTCGAACGAGTGAGTTTTTGTCAAGAGAGGGAAACATTGAGAGATTCTCTCCTAGTCCCAGTTAGGATGCCCTCTGAATTTCATTGTTTCGGCAGGATATCTTGGTGTACGCTTATTTAGTGAAGTGTGTGTGTGTGTGTGTGTGTGTGTGTGTGTGTGTGTGTGTGTTAAAAAAGTAAAAGAAAGAACTCCCTTTCAATGTTACAAAAATACTATTGACCTTATCTTTCAGTTTAATGTCCGCTCTCTCCTTAACATTTATCCGCTTTGTCACTCAGAGCGCGGAGAGCAGTTGTATCTCTGGGGAGGAGGTGTCAGAGTTAGAGAGCGAGGCGGACAGAGACGCTGATGGGAGTGACACCGAAGGTGGCCCAGAGCAGGAGGCTCCTTGCCCTCACGAGGAACGGCGCTATTCGGAACGAATTTTGCTCCGAGGTCATCACTCCTCGACGGGGCGCAAACCCAAGCGAAGAACCCGAAGAAAACACTCTAAAGTAAGTTCGTCAAACGGTTAAAAGTTGAACGTAATCATTGTGGCACTAAAATGGCTTTTCAATTCTTACAAATTTCAAGTTCATTAAATTTAATAAGAAAAGGTCTTTTCTGTTTTCATTGGTTTTTCGTGGTATAAAGCAGTTCCAGGCTACAATAATATGGACTGGAGGTTTACTTAAAGCATCTTATGAAACGAATCTGCAAAATGTAGATTTCTTTCTAGGTAATCGCGGTAAATTTGAACTGATCACTAACTGTAAACGGAAGGAAATATTTCAAATTGCTATTGTAGCTTTAATTATGAATGGGAATGACGAGCCCACTCTAAAGAATAAAGTGAAAGACTAAACGAATTCATTGCCTGTTTCATTATCATTATATTAAATTTTTTTTTGACGTAGTCATGTTAGGACTTTACTATTTTTACCAGATGGATTCCACAACTTGTTTAAACCTCTCTCTCATCGTTCCATATTCCCCATTTCATAAATTATTAAAAGTGCCTTTTAAATGCCTCATGGCATTACCCCTTCCCGCTTGATCAGCGAAGTTAAGCAACATTACAGTGTCCTCCACGTTCAGATGATGTAGCGACCCGTAGTTCCGGATCCCACGTAAAGTTTTAGGTGCCCTCCGTCAAGTGACCTTTGCCTTTACAGAGGAGGTTAAACAGTCCAAAACATTATTATTTCAATGATGATATTGCAAAGGAGATACCTTATGAACCTTATGTTGTTTCGTGCGTTGGTCTCTCTTCACACGGAGGTCAAGCTGGTGGCCCCGCCTCTATATATATATATATATATATCAAGGAAAAAGAAAAATTATTCGAAGGTCTTTCGTCTATTCAGAAGTGCACCTCGTCAGGGAATGACGAGGTGTACTTCTGAATACACGAAAGGCCTTGAAATGATTTTTCTTTTTCCTTGTGGGTTTACAGCATTCATTCATTTCACGTGTTTAATTGTGAAATTCATCATATATATACAATATATACAGTGGACGACGATTATAGTAAACTTGCTCGTTCCCGAGCAAAAGCAAAAGTTTACTATATCCGTCTTTAAATGTTAGAAGGGAAAAAGAAGGAAAACGTTAAAAATGAACTTTATATGTAATCTGAGCAAGCATTAGTAAAAGAAAAATATTTATATACAAATAAAAGGTTATTTACTCGACGCTTTTTTAAATATTTCAGTAATTTTTGCTCGTTTTCGTTTGGAGAGTAGCTTTCGTTGTAGATATCCTTGCAGCTCTTGTATTCTAGGATTTTCGAGTCCTTCGACTGCAGAAAACCGATGAAGCACATCTAAGGCATCCGAGACTTCTTTGTCAGATGGAAGTTCGAAGTTCTCATCTACTTCGTCTTCTAAACGTTGAATTTTGCCTTGTCTCTCTGACATTGCTTCAGCAATCAGGACTTCATCTGTTAACTCTCCATGAACTGTGGCTGCCGCATCTGCAACCAAGAGATTGTTAAATTCATTACGTGTAACGGTATCTGGAATGGCGACAACATATAAATGATCGAAACTTTCTTCGTTCGCCAGAACATCATGATCCGACAGATTTTTTAATCCAGCTTTGCGGAAGCAGTTTTTTATTGTTGCCTCTTAAACTATTTTCCACGCTTCAGCAAGAGTAGTCACAGCATCAAGAAGATCTATCTTCACAGTTGCTATTGAAGCTGTATTATCGGCATTTAAAATACAAACGATACGGCGAAGTAGGATTGAACGATAGTGTGCCTTTAAATATTTTATTATGCCCATGTCGAGAGGTTGCATTAATGACGTCGTATTTGGGGTAAAAACTCTAGCTTAATGTTCTTAGGTTGCAGGCAAACTGGGTGCGCACCACAATTGTCGAGCAACATACATACATTTCTCTTTTGCCGCCGAAGCTCTACATCTCACGTATTAAGCCACTTTTCAAATAGAAAGCTGGTCATCCACGCATTGCTTGAATTGCTGTAGTCGAGTGGTAGTTTAGATAGGTCTTTTGGAAAGCATCGTGATTTTTTTGGCTTTCCAATAACAAAGAGAGCCGTTTCTCCGTACCAGTAATGTTGGCGCATGCTAAGACCGTTATTCTATCTTTTGGTTGATTACTACCAACAGTTTTAATTTTCGAGGCCTCGACGTAACCACGTGAGTCACGCAGCTCGTAGAAAAGCCCAGTCTCGTCTGCATTAAAAGATATCGTCCGCAGCATACGTCTCAAGTATGCTTGGTAGCTTATTTTTAATCCATTGTTTGGAAGCTGTAAAATCTGCAGATTTTCCTTCGCCGTATTCTACTGTAAATTTTAAGTTAAATCTGTTCTTCCAGCGGGTAAACCAACCATCATTTCGTGTGAAATCTTTAATGTCCATTTTTTCAGCCAGTTCAGAAGCTTTATGTTTAATTAGCACACCAGTAGAAAGCACGTTTTGCGCACGTTTCTCTTTAAACCAACGAAAGAGTGCATCTTCAAGAGTCGCGTGTTTTCCTTCTTGCTTGCCTTTTTGCGAACCTTTAGCCTGCCCTTCACTAAAACTGGTTTCAAACTTTTCACGATTCTTCCAAACCTGGTTGATCGTTGATTTATAGACACCATATTTTGCAGCGATGGTGACTTTAGTCAGTCCGGGTTTTTTACACTCTTCAATGATTTTACATTTTTGTTCGTGTTAATGCTGCTCGTTTCTCAGCCATTCGTTCACACTGGCAAAACGGGAACAAACGGAAGTGTGCGTGTTACTCAAACGACTGCCACACGTGGACTGATTGTGAATGAGGCGTCTGATGACGTAAATGACGTCACATTTCATTACTCTATAGCCATGAGTGATCACACCACCAGTGACGTCACGCCACTTGTCCATTGACAATCATTGACAATTATCATGATAATTAGTTATAGAAAACTATGTCTATAGCAGTCATGTTTACTATAACCGTCGGAGTTTACCGTATAGCGAGGATCGTCACCCAGTCTTTGTTTACTGTACCCGAATGTTTACTATAAGCGTGTTTACTATAACCGTTGTCCACTGTGTGTATATATATACTGTATACATACATACATACATACATACATACATACATCATACATACATGCGCACACCGTGCATGGAGCAAGGAACTCTTCTGGAAAAATTAAATCCACTAAGTTTACCATTACTTATTCGGACTATAGTGGATTTATTTTTCCCAGAAGAGTTCCTTGTTCCATGCACCGTCTGTATGTATTGTCAAGAGCGTAAAGGATGACTCAAACACCAAATAAGATTAGTCTTTTCAATTTCAGAAGGTCAAGTGGCACCAACAAAGGAAATAGCACTTGACAGAATTGACAATTGAACAGGATAAAAGAGCTGCTTGTAATGGCCATGAAGTACGAAGCAAGGAAAACCATATTATATATATTATATATATATATATATATATATATATATATATATATATATATATATATATATATATATATATATATATATATATTAACGGGTGTGTCATAAAAAAAGGAGTACATTTTAAAAAGGTTATAAAATCAACATTTGTCATTTAATTTTAATAAAACTTCTACACAATAAAACATATGTATTTATCTACAGTATATGCAAACAAGTTTTCAGACTAAAATATCAAATAATTCAAATTCTATCAACATTTAACGAAAGTGTGTTTTTTCTACTTAACATGCAAAAATTATTAAACCTTTTTAATATTTTTTTATAAAAATAATTTTTTACGTAAAATTTACCTAAAATTATTAAAAAAAATTGTTCGAAATGCTTTCCTTCCATTTCAATAACTTTTTTTGTTTTATTAAAATTAAATGACAAATGTTGATTTTATAACCTTTTTAAAATGTACCTTTTTTTTATGGCACACCCGATATATATATATATATATATATATATATATATATATATATATATTATATATATATATATATATATAAAATTTGGTTTTCTTTGCTTTGTACTTCATGGCCATTACAAGAAGCTCTTTTATCCTATTCAATTGTCGATTCTGTCAAGTGCTATTTCCTTTGTAGGTGCCACTTGACCTTCTGAAATTGAAAAGACTAATCTTATTTGGTGTTTGAGTCATCCTTTATGCTCTTGACAATAACTTCAAATTTAACAAAAGACGAAGAAATTTTCTCTCTCTGATGTGTGGCATGCATTGTGCTGTATTTCTGTTTTCATCGTTATTTTCTCCTCCTTTTACATACTTTTGACACGCGCGCAACAAGTGAAGTCTTTGAAATCATTTATTTATAAAAAACAAAGTACTTGTTGGCGCCCTTCCTCTGCCAAGATGCGTCTGGCAGATATAGCTTAAATACACTGTTTACTGCACCATGATACATTTATAGACGATGAAAGCTACCAATCTCCCCAATAATAAGTGGGCCTCACTCTTTCAAATCACTGCCAATTCAGTAGAATGAAATGGGTTTTCTATATTAGGTTTAATTTTTGGCACAAAAAGTAAAAATTGGATGTTTGTTTTTGTGTTAGAAGTCCGAACGGCAAAATCGAGAATATCCTTCTCTTAGTGAATATTTGAGTTTTCTCGAACGATTCATTCCATACCTATTACCAATTTGTTATCCATTTCTATCTTTGAAAATAAGTTAAGTTTCTTGTTGACAGCCTCTGATTTCCAATAATGAAATAGTAGGCGTACCATGATGCCGTTCATCATAATTAACGTGGTGTGTGTGTGTGTATGTATATATATATATATATATATATATATATATATATATATATATATATATATATACAGGGTGTACATAAAGTCAGGATCTATTTTTGTGAAGCACTTGGAAATTATATGGAATTCAATCATAAAATGATAAAGTGGTAACATTTGTTAAATAATTAAAAGTAGGATTCGACGTGACGCCCATCAGTATCCCTGCACAGCTCAAATCGTTCCCCAGCATTTCTAAACACATTCTGGAGCATTTGCGGGGTTAAGTTATCTGCAGCAGTTCGTATACGTGTACGTAAGTTTTCAAGACTCGTAATCTTCGTCTGATAGACGTGCGACTCGATAAAGCCCCATGCAAAGAAATCTAAAGGGGTTAAATCTGGTCATCTCGCTGGCCAAGGTCTGTTGCTTCCGCGTCCGATCCAGCGATTTGGAAAACGTCCATTTAGATAATCCTGAACAATTTTGGCATAGTGACAAGGAGCACCATCATGTTGATAGACGACGGTACTAACAATCCTATCCCCAATCAGCTGAGGTTCAAGGAATTGCTGCAACATGTCCAAATAAACAAGCCCCGTAACTGTAGCTTCAGCAAAGAAAAAAGGACCATAAACCTTAGATTTTGTTAAACCCATCCAGACATTAACTTTAGGTGAGTCTCTTTCCCAATTTTGGACGAAATCATTCGGTCTTTTATCTGCCCAGATTCGACAGTTATGGCGATTTACTTTTCCACACGTATGGAAAGTAGCTTCATCACTAAAGAGAATGTTGTCCATTAAATTATCACTCCAGATTTGTTCTACGAGATCAGCACACACAGCACTTCGTCGAGGGAAATCTTCCTCATATAAATCATGTAAAACCTGCAAATGATAGCTTTTCTTCTGCAAATTAACTTTCAGAATTTTGTGCACAGATGACGTCGGGAGGCCGAGTCTGTGTGATGCAGCACGAACGGACGTACGTGGCTCCTCAGTGATAATTCCGCGTACTGCATTCACGGTAAGATCTGACATACACGGTCGTCCTGATCTTGCTTCATCATTTACAGATCCCGTTCGTTTAAATTTGTTCACCAATTTTCGTATTGTCTTGTTTGTTGGCCCCGGCTTATGAAATCTCCTTCTAAACTTCTCTCTGATGTCATTGTATTTCTTTCCCTCGATTCGCCAAATTACTATTGCCACACGCTCTTCTGTATTCATTCTAAGGGCTTCTGAAAAGAAAAATAGAAAAAAATAATTATTTCACAAAAATAGATCCTGACTTTATGTACACCCTATATATATTATATATATATATATATATATATATATATATATATATATATATATATATATATATATATATATATATGGGAATGAACTTTTTTATGATACACACAGACCGTGCATGGAACAAGGACCTCTTCTAGGAAAATTAAATCCACTATAGTCCGAATAAGTAATGGTAAATGACAAATACTATAGTTTTTTCTTTTTCATGATGCTAGCCCGACGTGGGCAACGGGTCATTCGCAAAGAGGTCCCAAAAGTATAGCTTCCCTCACCAGCTATCACCAAGCTGGATCCTATCTGCTTTGCAGATAGCTGGTGAGGGACGCTATATTTTGGGGACCTCTTTGCGAGTGACCCGTTGCCCACGTCTGGCTAGCATCATGAAAAAGAAAAAACTATAGTATTTGTCATTTACCATTACTTATTCGGACTATAGTGGATTTAATTTTCCTAAAAGAGTTCCTTGTTCCATGCACGGTCTGTGTGTAATATATATATATATATATATATATGTAAAGAACGACGCTTGTATAGAAGAACGTTCCGCACAAGATGAGGAGGGAGAACGAACAAATGAAAAATGAGGTAACCACCCGGGAATCGAACGCGGGATCTTCCGATTGCCGGTCAGATATGCTATCCACTACACCATGGGCCTCGATTAATCAGAAGTCATAATTCTCCTACATACGAGCGTTCTTCTATACAAGCGTCGTTCTTTACATTAATTATACTGTGTGTTGTTTGCAGTTAAAATGTATATATGTGCGGCATGCGGGAGGTGCCCCCTCAGGGCATTGGTTTTTGCTCGTATGTAGGAGAATTACGACTTCTGATTAATCGAGGCCCATGGTGTAGTGGATAGCATATCTGACCGGCAATCGGAAGATCCCGCGTTCGATTCCCGGGTGGTTACCTCATTTTTCATTTGTTCGTTCTCCCTCCTCATCTTGTGCGGAACGTTCCTCTTTCCAAGCGTCGTTCTTTACATTAATTATACTGTGTGTTGTTTGCAGTTAAAATATATATATATATATATATATATATATATATACACTGTATATGGATGAACAAAAAACGCAGATATTTTTCATTTGTGTTTTCCTGTTCATAATACGAAGATTAGGGTGAAAAATTTAAATATTTCTATGAAAGCACAGTCAGAAAAATACAGGGTTTTGGAGTTTGTGTCGAGGGTAGATGACAAAGTGGTGGCGGAATAAACTTTTCGCTTGAAATATGCAAAATTGTCTCTTGAATACGTTGATGCTTTTATATGGAACAAATATGTTTTGGGAGTTGCGTCTACCCTACTATTTTCTATTTTAATCAATATACAACTACTAGCGTTGTAGGTCCGGTGCTGGTGTCTCCGAGCAACTGATACAATGAGAAAACGGACAAAACGAACGGAATTTATGCTTTGGTTACTAGAATAGATACGTTGTTGAACTATTGTCGTGCGACGTATTTTAATAAAAACGAATGATTTATTGAGCGAAGAACGATTGAAATCTGAAATAGAACAAATTTGTGGGAATGAGTCGAGTGAAAATAGAGTTGAGGGAAGTTATCCGTTTGCGGGATCAAGACTCGCCAGAGTAACTCAATGGTAAAGTGCGCGGCTATTAATCTGAAGGCACTGGGTTCGAGTCCGAACTTGGATTTCAGATTTCAACGATCAAGAGCTCCTCTACGTCTCCCATGGTTGGGTGTTGGTCCGGATACCACGAAAAGGTTTAGATCCCCTCCGTGGTAAAGCAAATAAATAAATATGTTGCATGATTAGTATTATTGTTCTTTGCAGGATCATGGCAGTCGTCTTCAATCTTCGGAGGAAGAAGAGAGAGATTCTTCTTCGGCCTTTGCCAGTCTCCTTTCGAGCGACGCTGCCGCAGCACCTTTCGACCCGACGCCTCCGGACACTTCTCAGCCCTTCAGCGCCCTCCTTTCCTCCGTGGAACCCGTGACCAGCGACCGTGCATCCTGGGGGTTGCCCCAAGTGGACGCCTTTGATGATAACTGGCAGAGAACTACCCCGCGCTACAGGTATGGCCCCGATGTTTATCGTCATTGATGTAGTTGTTGATTTGGAGTGAATAGAGATGACGTCCTCGGCTTAACAGCGTTTTCCCTTCTAGTCGCGAGGATGACGTGAACCCCATCAAACCAACCAATTGGTACCGAACTGAAGATACCGAGCACGATGCTCACCGCAGCACCAAATTCCACGATCCTGCCCTCAGCGATCCTTTGGACGAAGTGACTCGGCCCCGGGGACACGCTGCCATCAAAATCCTGACGAAGAATGTGAATGGGATAAAGAGAAAAATTAAGAAGTTCGAGGAAGAGTTTGAGAGGACGTTTGGATATAGACCTTCACATTCCGACAAAATGAAGCACAAGGAAATAAAAAAATATATGTCAGAACTTTCCAAAGCGAAGAAAGAGCTCAAACGTAATTTGCTTTCCTTTTTAAGATACTAAAAATGAAAATGCAACGTTCAAAAAATGAGCTGTATTAGTCGTTACCCTCTAAAACTAGATTTTATTTTCCCAGTTAAGTTTAGGAGTTATGTATAAGATAGAAGACTGTTACTGTAGTAAATATCAATTGCTCTTTCGCTTATGTTTTTCCTTTATCTTTCCAGAAATGAAAGATGACATGCCCGAGAAGAAGGTGAAGAACTTGCCGAAGCCTTTTCCAATGTCGCTGCTCCGCTGTCAGGAGTCTACCGCGGGCGCCTCACCTCATCCACACTCTTCGGACTCTGTTTCGCCTCGGCAGGTCACCAAAGACACTTATCGGCAGGTTGAGGAGCGCCTGAGCGTGAAGAGAAACGAAGCAGGTCGACCGATGAAGGTCTCCGACCTCACACTGGACCAACTGAAGGAGGAGAAGACCGACATCCAAAAGGCACTACTCTTCTACGAATCTATTCACGGCCGGCCGTCCACGCGGGAAGATAAAGAACTCGTTCGGCCCCTGTACGATAGATATCGATTGGTGAAGAGGTCCGTCAATAAAATATCTGCGGTGAGTACGTCGTATGCGTTGGAAAGGTTGGCGGTTTGGCGATTATATGCTTAAAACGCGATAATTTTCCTTCAATGAAGAATTAAGAATCTCATGCCATTTTTTGACATTTCAGAGATCCAAAGAGAATGTGATAGAATTGGCTCCTATTCTCGAACACGTCGTTATGGACTTCACTCTGGCTTCCCCTCAGCATAGAGGAAGCCTGAAGTCAGAGGAGGAGGTAAGGGAAGAAGAAGCTGCCGTCGCTGCTCTTCCTCTTAACCCTGACCCCCATCCGGAGGTGGTACCTGCAGCCCCTGCGGAAGTGAATCTAGGCGATCTTCACGCATTACCGATTCACGAGTTGAAAGAGAGGAAGAAAGAAGCGCGGGAGCAAAAACGGCGGTTGCGACATTCATTGCGAGAATACGAGGAGAGGTTTGAGAGGGAAACAGGGAGGAAAATGCAGAAGGAGGACCGAGGACCCATGGAGAAGAATTATAATGAATACAAACACGTGAAAGCAAAGTTACGTCTTCTCGAAGCTCTTCTTTCCAAACATGATTCTTAATAAGACTGAATGAATGAATGTATCTCACTAAGTTAAAAAACGGATTATTGGAACCATAAACAATTTTTATGTATAAAGTTTGTTAAAAGAGGGAGGAAAAATTTCGTAAAAACACTTATTTTTATTAGCTTTTCTAACAGTTTAAAATTTATTTTGACGAGGTAGCTTCTGCTTGTTTCAGTAAATTTTATAATATATATATATATATATATATATATATATATATATATATATATATATATATATATAATTTCCTTTATCTTTACTCAAGATTATTCTTTTTTAGTTTTATGTGCTGTGATAAGTGTCACAATTTCTCACTATCGGTTGTACTTCTAGAATTTTTGTGGTATTAGATGTAAGTTTAGAGTATGTAATTGTAAGGAGAGTTTGTCAAGTAAACATATTAACTAATAAACATTTTATAATATTCATGTTACTAAGTTGAAATTGGTTAATTCCCAAATATATATATATATATATATATATATATATATATATATATATATATATATATATATATATATATATATATATATATTTATTACCCCCTACCTATATATAGTGCTAGCCTTGAATGCTTCCACAAGAATCTTCTATATGTTGATATTCTCAACTTTGTAAACCTGTGTTAAATGTTGGGTACCTGACAGTAGACTATTAAGTAAATGGCTTGTGTCGACTTGGAGCAAAAGTGCAAAACCTTATTTTACATTTATCAGCTGGGCTGCTAAAATCCTTCTTTGATCCTAATTAGAATCATTTTCTTTTCATTAGCCAATTTCTAGTGAATGATAGTATAGTTTTAAAAGTTAAATGTTGATTTTTAACTTTTTTGTTTTATGTACCTCTGTTTTCCTAATAAAATATTTTATCATTTTGTGGTCTGTTTTGAAAGAGTTGTATCCCATATTGTAGTATATCTTATTCATTTACCCATTGTCTTAGGCCTGCACTAGAGACGTGATTTTTACTAGAGAAATTACAAGAAGTTATTTTAGTAACCGGTCATGGGAGACCAGAGTTAAGAGAACCACATTAAACGCAGCGGCGGCTGCTGTTGCTGCTGCTGCTTCGTCAGGGGCGTCTTCAGCAGAAGCAAGCCGCCCTCTTGTCAAAAGACGAGAACCTTGATGGCTGTACTCTCTCGTGTGTTGGGTAGGAACAAACTTGTTGGATTGTGGTTATTCGTAGCTTATAACTAATCACTGAGACTAAGATTCGCATTTACAAACTTGTTTCCTTTTCCATTGTTTCTGGTTAACTTTTTTGTACAATCCCCCTTGAACCCGTGTGTTTTGTGAGAAATTTGTTTAGGAAATCTCAACCTGAAAATTATAAAGAAAATTCATATTTTTGCTTTTAAAGTATTTCCAAATGTTTCGATAAATACGTTACCATAACTCAGTTAAGTAAATTTTTAAGAATATTACCCCTTAACTTGCTAAGCACACGAAATTGCAATATTTCAAAATTTTAGTCAATTAAAATTAAATGTTACTAATTTTACTTTTATTTTAATGTATCGTATGGAAGAATCATCACCTTTAACACGAACAGCTATCAGCTTAACTCTAGCGCAACTTAAAAAGCAGCCAAAATTTTTAAAAATATTACTCCTTAATTTGCTAAGTGTAAAGTTAAAAAAATATATATTTTTCCATTATGTACTTGAGATATTGCGATAAACTCGCGATTATAAAATACCAAAATTAATAAGAATGAATGTCTACACGTTTCAGTACTGTAAACTTTATTTACTCTATATTATTTCTGAAGTCAGTGGTCGTAGAACATAAATAAAATAAAAAAAGCCCAAATCAAACTACAGATGATACTGCATTTACAGCAGAAATATGAATTTTGGCCGCTTTTTAAGTTGCGCTACAGTTAAGCTGAGAGCTGTTTGTGTTAAAGGAGGTGACTTTTCCATTAATTATGATACGATACATTAAAGTAAAAGTAAAATTAGTAACATTTAAGTTTATACTGGGTGATCCAGATAAATGGGACCCATAAAAAAAAGCCAAATATTCTTAATATTTAATTCCTTTCATAAAAACTATATATCATTCGAAAGAGTAGAGTTACAAGTTTATTATGAAATATTTATTTTTTAAAAATGACTCCTTTCAAATGTGCTCCATTAGTTGCCAAGCATTCCAGTGTTCTCCCTTGTAAGTTCTGCATCACTTTTGCAAGAGTGTGCGGTGGTATGGCCTGTATCTCATTTGTGATGGCGGCCTTCAATTCTTGCAAGGTCGTTGGGTTATTTCTGTAGACCCTACTCTTTAAATATCCCCAGAGATAATAATCTGAAGGATTAATCTTGAGATTAACTCGCCTGGAAACGTTTGACGCAAAACTGCCATGCTTTTATTTTGTTTTGTATCTTATCTTGTCTTGTATTTTCAAAACCTATACAAACCTGTACAAACTTGTAACTATCCTCTTTCGAATGATGCGTATGATTTTATAAAAGGACTTATACTTTAAGAGTTACAGGGGTTTCTTTTGGGTCCCATTTCTCTGGATCACCCTTTATAAGCAGTAATTCCACTTCAACAAAGGACCGGAAGAAAAGAAAAAGATAACTCAATCTTAGCATTTGCTTTTAATTGCCTAAAATTTTAAAATATTGCAATTTTGTATACGAATTTTGGATCGACAAGTGCGTGGTTAAAATTAGTCACATATGCTGCTTAGTTTGTTGTGAGGTTATAAGATTTATAACAGTTAAGAAAGAGTAGGGAATAGTTATGTTTAGTAATTCTCGACTGTACTTTCCCAAAAGAGTTGGGGTGAAAATGCAGTGTTCAAGTATAAAATACAGAAGCTAAGGAAGAAAAGAAAAGGTAGAAACTAAAACATACACATTTATTCACACTGGTGGACCAGCACTCCGAGAAATGGCTAACTTTTAACACCTGCGTTGCTTCATACGTCATGTGTGGTGGTCCTTTCAGGCTTTGTCAAAAATAATTCTTGCAAAGTTATGCCCGACTCAGTCCCGGCATCATGATCTATTGTGTCCCATTCGTATTTAATTAAATATAGCAGTGCACGAAACGTGCGATTTTTCGCAGTTAAAAATTTTGATATTTTAATTAAAGTTACGGGATGGTTATGAATCCTCTTGCACAGTTGTTGAACGGGGCTTATCCCCGGCTCAGTCCCGGCATCACGATCTATTTTGTCCCATTCGTATTTAATTAAATATGATATAACAGCGCATGAAACGTGTCGGATTTTTTCCACTAAAAAATGTTTATATTAGGTCACCCCATAAGTAATGTTTTTTTTGCATGGCTAAACTTGCGTCGTGTTTGCACATGTTTCTGTGTATATTTTGTGGAAAACTCGAATTTTTGTGTGTTAGACATGTTACTTCTCAATCTAAGTGAAGTTTCACTCGTTAACAATCTTCGTTTATTTCACCCTTACGGATAAGATGAAGGTGTCAGAGGAACTCATTAGGCATATAATGCATTATGAGTTTAGAAAAGGAAATAACGCGACTGCAGCCGCCAAAAATATTCAGGATATTTATGGAGAGGAGCTTTAAATGTAAGCAAATATCAACGATGATTCCAGGAGTTTAAGTCTGGTGACTATGGCTTAACTGATGAATCACACTCGGGCCGACCTGTTGAGTTCAATGATGACCTTCTGATAGCTACACTTGAAGAAAATAACTAAATTCGACCTATTCCACAGTTCATCGCCACCTGCAACGACTGGGAAAAGTGTCGAAACTTGGGAAGTGAGTTCCCCATACGTTGTCACCAGATAACTGTGAGATCGTGTGAACATTTGCTCTTCATTGCATTCTCGACAACTTCAAGCACCGTTTCTGAATCGACTCATTACTGGGGTTGAAAAATAGGTGCTTAAGCGTCATCGGCAGTGGGTTAGTGCTGCGGAATCTGCTACACCACAGCCAAGAGGAATCTGCACCCCAGGAAGGTTTTGCTGTGCTTTTGGTGGGATATTTCAAGGAGTGGTTTATTTTGAACTGTTGCAGCCCAATCAAACCATTACAGTCGAAGTCTACTGTCAGCAACTTCAAAGATTGAGCGCTGCATTGCAAACAAAACGTCCTTCTTTGGCCAATCGCAAGGGTGTTGTGTTTCAACAGGACAACGCGCGTCCTCATACTGCTCGAATCACCACTACCAAAATTGAACAGCTTGGTTGGGAAAAACTTCCACATCCTCCATATTCACCAGACCTTGCCCCATCAGATTACCATCCATTCAGAAGTCTAAAACTATCTTGATGGGAAAGAACTTGAAAGTTTCGAGGCTATCAACATTGCCCTCTCCAAGGTTTTTGCTTCTAAACCGAAGGAATTTTATGAACATGAAATTGAAATGCTTTGTGGAGAGGTGGCAGAGAGTCATAGAAGGTGAAGGAAAATATATAATTGATCAAAATTTATTTTGATGTAGTTTTATTTTCATTTGGAAATAAAGGTATAAAAACGGCATTATTTATGGGATGGTTATGAATACTCTTGCACAGTTGTTGAACAGGGCTTATTCCGGCTCAGTCCAGGCATCATGATCTATTGTGTTCCATTCGTATTTAATTAAATATAACTAAGAAAAGTGCAATTTTTCAAATTATTAAAAATGCTGATACTTTAATTAAAGGTAGGGGATGGTTATGAATCCCCTTGCACAGTTGTTGAACGGGGCAAGGGGAAACGTGTGGGAATTTTTCCATTGTAAAAAATGTGTATACTTTAATTAAAGGTATGAGATAGTTATGAATCCTCTTGCATAGTTGTTGAACGGGGCTTATCCCCGGCTCAGTCCCGGCATCATGATATATTGTGTCCCATTCGTATTTAATTAAATATAACAGTGACGAAACGACTTTTTTTTTGCCATTGTAAAAAATGTTTATACTTTAAAGGTACGGGATGGTTATAAACCCTCTTGCAGTTGTTGAACGGGCTTATACACAGGTCAGTCCAAAACATCGTGATCCATTGCATTTTATTTATATGTAGTTAAATACAGCAGGTTTGGTAATGGTTATTTATCCTCTTCTGCAGTTCTGGTATCACGATGTTTTATTATTTTTTTAAATGTAACTACCACTGAGTGCAATTAACATTATGGTAATTTGGTTATATTTCAATTAATGAGGTGGTTTTCTTCTGAAGTGTCATGTTTTGAGCACTATTTAAGTACTCTGCTAGTGTTGCCCAGTAATTGACCGTCTCCAAAACTGACAGGCTTTGTGAATGAATGTTACCAAAACTTCTTTGGCAAGTTAGAACAGGTTAAAGTTTAGATTTGATATGTCGGGTAAAGTTAGATTGTGTTTCGCTGGTGTTTATTTTGTTTTGTTGTATGGTGTTGTTTCGTATTTTCTGTTGTATTTGGCCGGATTAAGTTAGGTGATGTGACATTCCTTCACTTGTCAGTTGTGGGAAGTTTGTTTTGAAAGGTTTACCACTGCATTCAGTCCTTATCCTGAATCTTTGAATGCCATCTTATTAGTTAAATATAAGAGTACGTGGACATAATTGTGAAGTTTAATATTTTATGTTAATGCGATGGTAAGATATTCTTTTTTCCAGTTAAATAATTGTCGGGTATGAAAATAAAAACCCACTCTAATAGACAGAGTTTATTTCCACGACAGTTTCGACGCCCACTGGCATCCTCCTCGGGTGGATACAGAAACACGAATGAACCAAAACAAGAGGGAAAAACAGTCCAGGGACCGACCGTTAAGAAATTCGCACCTAGGTTAGATCCCATTCTCCCGACACCGGAAGGGCATTTTCATTAAGTACATTCGCGCAAATTTAAAACTATCTTCTTGTTCTAAACATACAGATTCTATATTTTTCTTACATAATTATTGAATTTATTATTAATTTTATTACATTTAATATTGCATAATTATTTATTACAGAAATTATAAATTTATTATTACATTGGTTATTACATTATTGTTTATTATACAGAACTTATAAACCGAAAAACGAATGAAAAAAGCCGATTAGGAAACAATCCAGAGAAATTCGCACCTAGGTTAGATACCGTTCTCCCGACACTGGAAGGGCATTTTATTACAGGGTCCGCTTATAAGTACATTCCCACAAATTAAAACTATCTTCTTGTTCTATACATACAGTTTCTAATATTTTGACATAATTACTGCATTTATTATTACATTTACATTTTTTTTAACATTTATTATTACTACCTTTACCCTAATTATTAAATTTATAATATTACCTTTATTATTACATCTGTTGCATTTATATTTATTTCCACATTTATTACTTCCATTATTACATTTACTAAAGGCGAGTAAGGAAACATTCCAATCCAGAGACATTTAAGAAATTCACACTTAGGTTCGAACACGTTCCCACGACTCCGTAAGGGATTTTTTGACCAAGAATCTCATTAAAGGGTCTAACTTATAAGTACCTTCGCACAAATTAAAATTATCTACTTTTTCTATACACACAGATTCTATTATTTTTCTTTTGACATAATTATTACATTTATAAAGTACCTTACTTGATTCCCAATCTATAGCATGATTATTTTGGCTGGCGTGATAAAAAATGGCATTATTTGTATTACAAGTTCTGAAGGCATATTTGTGTTCTTTAATACGGGTTTCAATATTTCTTCCAGTTTCTCCCACGTATACTAAATCACAACTTTTATAGGGAATGCTGTAGACACAGGCTTGTTCATCTTTTGCCACGTTATTCCTAACCAATTTACTTTTCACGGTAGACGAATATTTGAACGCCAAAGCAAACTTAAAATCTTTCGTCAACGGTTTTACTCTTTCTAAGCCGGCAATGTAAGGCAAACTCACATATTGTTTTTGGTTAACTGAAGGTTCCCGAGGGGCATAAAAAGATTTTCTGGCTTTAAAATACGCCTTTCTGATAAACCACTCGGGATATTTTAAATCCTTAAAAATGTTCCAAATCTTTGAATTTTCCGGGTCCAGCAAATGTGGGCTACAAATCCTGAGTGCTCTTAGAAACATGGAAGAAATAATTGAGCTTTTAACCCCTTCATCATATGAAAAATAATGAATGTATGAATTACAATGAGTAGGCTTTCTATAAACCGTGAAATTGGGCTTTCCGCTTTCGTTAATGACCAAAACATCTAGAAAAGGTAATTGTTTGTCGTTCTCCCATTCATATTTAAATTTGATAGAGGGAACAAGATTATTTAATGACTGAAAGAAAGTGTCAAAGTTGTTCCAGTGGTCAGGCCAAAATGAGAAAATATCATCTACATAACGAAACCAAATTAGATTCCTGGGACATATTGTTTGCAACAATTCCGACTCATAGTATTCCATGTATAATGTACTCAGTATTGGGGATAAAGGAGACCCCATTCCCATACCAAAACGTTGCAAATAAAATTCTTCACCGAAGGATAAGGCATTATTGGTGACACAGAGTTTTATCAGTTCTAAAAATACAGATGTGGGCATGCCTAGTTCTACGTGTAGCCCACATTTGCTGGACCAGGAAAATTCAAAGATTTGGAACATTTTTAAGGATTTAAAATATCCCGAGTGGTTTATCAGAAAGGCGTATTTTAAAGCCAGAAAATCTTTTTATGCCCCTCGGGAACCTTCAGTTAACCAAAAACAATATGTGAATTTGCCTTACATTGCCGGCTTAGAAAGAGTAAAACCGTTGACGAAAGATTTTAAGTTTGCTTTGGCGTTCAAATATTCGTCTACCGTGAAAAGTAAATTGGTTAGGAATAACGTGGCAAAAGAGGAACAAGCCTGTGTCTACAGCATTCCCTGTAAAAGTTGTGATTTAGTATACGTGGGAGAAACTGGAAGAAATATTGAAACCCGTATTAAAGAACACAAATATGCCTTCAGAAGTTGTAATTGTTAGAAAATCTAGAAGAGGAAGAACCATTGTTGTCCCAAGGCGATACGATGACTAAGCTGATTGATGCAGCATTGCTTGTATATATATTAAGTTAAGGTGTGTATATATATCCATCTCATATTTGTAAGGTTAGTGAAAAATTAAATTAATTTAGAGCTAGCATTTTTGAGCTCTTGTGGCATCATTGTTTGGTCACACTGTTGGCATCATTTTGAGACGCTGCGCGTCTTTCTACTCGTTTGTGGAAGGTCGTACGTAAAGGTGTGGTTTGATAGAGAGCTCTCTTGCAATTCAGTTTGGTTGTTTAGATACATGATTGGTGCATCGTGCAATAGTCCAGGTTGCGTTGTTGTTGCAAGGTTCATAAAGAAGACCACAAATAGTACCCTTTTGTTTACCTTTTAAGTTCATGTAATTTAAGGTCTAAGGTAGGCCCGCATCGAGTCAGCAACCCTGAGGTTACCCTGAGGTAGGACCTAATAGGATCTCAAATCCGTAAGTTTTAATTTAGCTTAACTTGGGCTTTAGGTAGAACTTGCCCTTTAGAATTTGGCCGTTCACGGCTCAGCTGGGATTTCGAACCCGACAAATAAATAAAATAACATGGTCCTTCAGAACCGGATTTCTACCCCAAGACTGAGTCAGTGACCATTTTTCGGCAAAGTTCTGATTGTGCAAATTGTATCCCAAGTTAGGCCTAGACGGGTTGAGTATTATTGAGTTAAGGTCCCAGGGTAAAAAGTTTGGTCGCCCAATTGCGAAACTTGGCCAGTCGTCTGTCGTTTTTTGGCCTACTTTTTTTCCGGTTTGGTTAATTTTGGGTTATTATTGAATTAAGGTCCCAGGGTAAAGTTTGGTCGCCCAATTGCGAAACTTGGCCAGTCGTCGGTCGTTTTTTGGCCTATATTTTTTCCGGTTTGGTTAATTTGGGTTATTATTGAATTAAGGTCCCAGGGTAAAGTTTGGTCGCCCAATTGCGAAACTTGGCCAGTCGTCGGTCGTTTTTTGGCCTATATTTTTTCTGGTTTGGTTAATTTTGGGTCATTATTGAATTAAGGTCCTGGGTGGAAAATTTGGTATTCCATACTGGTGTTTGGTTAGTACCCCACTCAGCAATTCAGTTTATTTGAAAGTAAAATTTGCGTTTGATCAGTTTGGTTAAGTATTTCTGCCAATTCAGCTCATTTGGTATTGAGCCCAAGGGTTGTTTACATTGAAGATGAGTGCATCTGAATTGAACAAATTTATAAAAAGGAGAAGTGCCTACAAAGGTCTAATTACAAAGGTCATTGCCACTATAGATTCTGCCATAGAGCAAGAGGATTTACGCTTAGTGACTGCGAAGCTTGCCATATTAGAAACTAAAAAGGTTGCTCTAAGTGAGGTAAATGTTAAAATTGAGGCTCTTATAGAAGAGGATGAAATAGAAAATAACATAATTTACTTTGAAGAGATTATTGATGATATGACTAACGTAGGCCTCCGAGCAAAAGAGTTTAGCAGCTCAGTACAGTTAGAGACCAGGTCTAATAATGAAACACAACACTCAACAAATGATGCTTGTGAAGTTAAGGTTAACAGATCTGTAGTTCAATTACCGAGGCTTGTACTCAAAACATTTTCTGGGAGTATTCAGGAATGGCAAGGATGGGCAGACAGTTTTCAATCAGCAGTTCATTCTAGTCAAGTGTTAAGTGCCGTGGAGAAGTTTAATTATTTGCGGTCCCTCTTGGAAGGGGAGGCAGCAAAGACTATAGCAGGATTAGCATTAACAGAGGCTAATTATAATGTGGCTTGGGATATATTAAAGAAACGGTTTGGTAAGCCAGAGATCTTAATTAAAAGCCACCTCCGTGCACTTTTAACTATACCTCCTGTTAATAATCCTAATAGTGTCAAGGAGTTACGGCAGTTATATGATGAATTTGAAATTAGAACTAGGTCTCTGGACAACTTGGGTGTAGGAATGGAAAAGTATGGTATAATGTTGGTTCCTACACTGGAGTCTAAATTGCCTAGCTCAATTTTGCTTGAATTAAGTAGGGGACACTCTGCAGAACATGTGTACATCCCCCTTCAGCAGATGTTAAGTCTTTTAGGCACAGAATTAGCAAGACGAGAGGGAGTTGAGTTTGCACAGTGGGATGGTAAACAAGAGGACAAATGCAGGCACAGCACCAAAGTTTCCACAAAAAGGAATAGCCCAGGTACAGTGTCAGCTCTACATGCCTCCTCTGAGAATAAATTAAAGGGAATCAAGGAATGTATATTTTGCGAAGGCAACCACAAGTCATATAAATGTGAGGTGGCTGAGGCCTTACCCTTTGAGGAGAGAAAGGATAGGGTAACTAAGTCCACAGCATGTTTTAAATGTTTTTTGAAAGGTCATAGAGCAAGGTTTTGTAAGTTTAAAATTTTGTGCAAAAAATGTCATGGTAGGCATCAGCCATTATTGTGTGAAAACACTCTTAGTAGGCCTACCCCAGAAGTAGAGACATCAGTGGCACATGCCACTGCTATGCAAGGGAGTAAAAGTAAAGGGGGATTATTGCAAACAACTGCAGCCTTGTTAATTGGGAATGAGGGAGAAGCTACTGTAAGAGTGTTGTTTGATAGTGGTAGCCAGTGTAGTTTTATTAAGACCAGAATTTCCAGAAAATTGAAGTTTAAAGAACTTAAGAGGGAAAATTTAAGAATTTCTGGGTTTGGGGGTTCCGTTCAAAACCGAACCAAATTTAAGAAGGTAGAAGTTCTGGTTAAAGGGTTGTTACCGCAAAGTCCACTATCAAGGTCCAAGCTGTAGAGATTGAGGAACTTTGTGCTCCAGTCACTACTTGTTTAGATATGGCATGTGTCCAAGAATTGCAAGTTAAAGGAATTAATTTGGGCAATAATAAGTTTGAGGGAATAGAAGATATTAGTCTTTTGATTGGAGCTGACTATTATTGGGACTTCATCACTGGTAATATTGTCCGTACATCTCAAGGCCCAGTAGCTATTGAAAGTAAGCTAGGCTGGATGCTACATGGTAGTTATTGCAATGAAATGGAAGTTAAGGCTCTCTTTGTTAAGATTGAGGAGAACAGCCATGGTCTGGAAAGGCATTTGAAAGCATTTTGGGAACTTGAATCTATTGGTATAAAGGACAACCAGGCAAGTACAGTGAACAATGATGTTTTAGAGCACTTTGAAAAAGGGATTGGGTTTAGAGATGGGTGCTATGAAGTTGGCCTACCATGGAAGGATTCTTGCAAACCCGGTTCAAACCTTCAGCTAGCTAATCGGAGGTTGGAGACTTCATTGTACAGGCTAAGAAAAAATGAGTTGTTGTTAATTGAATACGATGAGGCAATCCTAAGTTATGTAAGGGAGGGCTATGCTGAAAGGGTGCAAGGTGAGCTGGTGAGCCAGGAGGCACATTATCTGCCACACCATGCAGTGGTACGGCGAGACAAAACTACCACCAAACTGAGGGTAGTTTTTGATGGCTCAGCCAAGGACAAAGGTGGTGTGTCCTTGAATGACTGTTTGGATGCTGGGCCAAATTTAAATGCAGATTTATTTTCCTTGTTACTGAGATTCAGGTTTGGTAGAGTAGCATTGACTGCAGATGTGAAGCAAGCTTTTTTGCGGATAAAGTTAAAACCAGAGGACAGAGATGCAGTAAGGTATCTGTGGGTGGATACGAAAGACTTGTTGGAAAATGAACCTAAGGTTCAAGCATATAGAATGAAGTCAGTGTTGTTTGGCCTCAGCTCTAGTCCATTTCTGTTGGCAGCTACTATGCAGTACCATTTTAAGAAATATTCTGAAGTCTATCCTAACACTATTGAACACATAAGGAAAAATTTTTATGTTGATGATTTGCTATGTTCCGTGGATAATACAGAAATGGCTAAACAGATATTCATGGAGGCTAGAGCTATAATGAGGGAGGCTGGCATGGAGCTCAGAAAATGGCAGACCAATCATTCGCAATTACAAGAGTTTATGAGTCATTCCTCTGCAGTACCTGATGCAGCAGAAAGTATTGAGGATTCTGGTATTAAGGAGTTGTGGGCAATAGACGCAAAGGTGCTAGGCATCATTTGGCAGCAAGATGATGATTTGTTTACCTTCAATGGGAAATCTTTAGTAGAGCTGGCTGAGAATGAGACAAGGTGGACAAAACGTACAGCTCTTAGTTTGGCTTCGAAGGTCTTTGATCCTCTTGGATTCCTGGCTCCATTTGTGATAAAGTCAAAAATTTGGTTTCAGAGCCTCTGGGAAATTGGACTTGGTTGGGACCAAGAGTTACCTGATCATATGGTGGTAAGGTGGAAATATTGGTTCAAAGAATTGGCACATCTTGGAGACATTGAAATCCCAAGATGGTACTTTGGAGAGTTGAACAATAGTCCAGACAATTTGGAGCTGCACATCTTTTGTGATGCAAGTGAGGAAGCCTATGCAACTTGTATTTATATAAAAGGCGCATTGCAAGAAGAAGTAAGTTGCAGGTTGGTTGCTGCAAAGAGTAGAGTAGCACCTTTGAAAAGGCTTTCTGTTCCAAGGTTGGAATTGATGGGTGCCGTTATTGCTAGTCGGCTTGCAATTACAGTGCGAAAGTCTTTGGCCCTCTATGAAATTCCAAGCTATTATTGGACAGACTCCACTATAGTTTGGCACTGGTTAAGAAGTCAGGCAAGGAAATGGAAACCATTTGTTGCCAATAGGGTGGAGGAAATTCAAGCGCACACAGATCCCAAGCAATGGAAGCATTGTCCAGGCATCCAAAACCCCGCTGATTTACCAACACGAGGAATTTCGGTGAAAGATCTTTCACAATCAAGTTTGTGGTGGAATGGGCCAGAGTGGCTAAAACTTGGAAGTGAAAACTGGCCTTCTAATCAGCCTATTGTAGGAGAATGCCAGGCTGAAGAAGCATGGGTGAGTGAGGTGAGAAAATGCGCTGTGAACAGTTGTCAAGTTATGCAGCAGGACCCCATATTGAGGCTTGAGGACATTAGCAGTCTGAAAAGATTGTTAAGAGTGACAGCATGGATATATGATTTACCAACAACATTAAGGGAGAAACAAGAAGGGAAGGAATTCTGAACAGTAATGAGATTCAGCAAGCCAGGAATACTGGGTGGTATATATGCAGAAGAAAAAATTTGGTGAAGAGAGAGAATTGCTCACCAGCCATCCATTACAGTTCTACCAACACATTCTGCGCTCAAGGGTTTGGATGTGTTTTTGGATCAGGATTTATTGAGAGTAGGAGGTAGACTACAGTTTTCTGGGCTTCCAGAGGAGAAAGACATCCAATTTTGCTACCTTCTGGGGGGCACTTTGTGGACCTTTTGATCCTGGATACTCATCATAAGCTGTTACATGCTGGAGTTAGAGAAGTGATATAGAGATTAGACAACAATTTTGGATTCTCAAAATTAGACAAGTAGTGAAAAAGGTCTTGCATAATGTGTGGTTTGCAAGCGTTGGAGTGCAAAGCCTTATTATGAAAAGGTGGCTCCACTTCCAAGAGAACGGTGTGTCTATACTGCCCCATTTGATGTAGTGGGAGTAGACTTTGCAGGGCCAGTCTATGTGTATGAGCGAGGGGAGTCTAACAAAGGTTATATATGTCTTTTCACCTGTGCTACCACCAGAGCAATCCATTTGGAGTTGGTAAGCAACTTAAGTAGTGATGTATTTCTTTTGGCCTTTAAACGGTTTGTGAACAGAAGGGGTTTCCCAAATAAAATCATATCGGATAATGCAAAAACCTTCAAAAAGGCTGCAAAGGAACTCCAAGAAATTTGGTCCTTGCTAAAAGAGGAAGGATTCCAATCCTACTTTTCACACCAAGGGGTACAGTGGGAGTTTATTGTTGAGAGAGCACCATGGTGGGGAGGATTTTGGGAAGGCTAGTGAGAAGTGTAAAGTGTCCATTAAAGAAACTTTTAGCTAATGCTCATTTGAGCAAGAAGAATTCTCTACTGTTTTATGTGAAGTAGAAGCAATGGTGAACAGTAGGCCTATCACTTTTGTTTACAACAGTAGGCAGGATACAGAGCCATTGACACCAAATCATTTTCTTTGTGGTAAACGATTAACATCAAACCCCAGTGTGCCAGAAGACTTGCAGCCCATCCAGAGCACTCAAGGAGAGTTAACCAGACGGTTCAGGTACCTTGAAGAGCTACAAGATCAGTTATGGAAGAGGTGGCAGATGGAATACTTGCCAGAACTCAATTATTACCCATCAGGCAAGGTAAAGGGCTCCAATGCAAATTGTATCAAGGTGGGAGAAGTGGTAATGATTGGGGATGAAAGACCAAGGCAATGCTGGAAGCTTGGCATAATTGAAGAGTTGTTTGTTGGCAAAGACAATTTAGTTAGGTCTGCACTGGTAAAGACTTCAGGAGGAAAGTTAAAGAGACCTATACAAAAACTCTATGCTTTAGAAATCAGCAAAAACACAGATAGTCAAGATGAAACATTTGAGTTACAGCCTCATGAAGAAGGCTTGGCTAACCTTGCAGAAGGTAATGACAACAATGCCTCTTCGGTGGGGAGTGTTAGAAAATCTAGAAGAGGAAGAACCATTGTTGTCCCAAGGCGATACGATGACTAAGCTGATTGATGCAGCATTGCTTGTATATATATTAAGTTAAGGTGTGTATATATATCCATCTCATATTTGTAAGGTTAGTGAAAAATTAAATTAATTTAGAGCTAGCATTTTTGAGCTCTTGTGGCATCATTGTTTGGTCACACTGTTGGCATCATTTTGAGACGCTGCGCTCTTTCTACTCGTTTGTGGAAGGTCGTACGTAAAGGTGTGGTTTGATAGAGAGCTCTCTTGCAATTCAGTTTGTTGTTTAGATACATGATTGTTGCATCGTGCAATAGTCAAGGTTGCGTTGTTGTTGCAAGGTTCATAAAGAAGACCACAAATAGTACCCTTTTGTTTACCTTTTAAGTTCATGTAATTTAAGGTCTAAGGTAGGCCCGCATCGAGTCAGCAACCCTGAGGTTACCCTGAGGTAGGACCTAATAGGATCTCAAATCCGTAAGTTTTAATTTAGCTTAACTTGGGCTTTAGGTAGAACTTGCCCTTTAGAATTTGGCCGTTCACGGCTCAGCTGGGATTTCGAACCCGACAAATAAATAAAATAACAGTAATACTAATAATGCCATTTTTTATCACGCCAGCCAAAATAATCATGCTATAGATTGAGAATCAAGTAAGGTACTTTATAAATGTAATAATTATGTCAAAAGAAAAATAATAGAATCTGTGTGTATAGAAAAAGTAGATAATTTTAATTTGTGCGAAGGTACTTATAAATTAGACCCTTTAATGAGATTCTTGGTCAAAAAATCCCTTACGGAGTCGTGGGAACGTGTTCGAACCTAAGTGTGAATTTCTTAAATGTCTCTGGATTGGGATGTTTCCTTACTCGCCTTTAGTAAATGTAATAATGGAAGTAATAAATGTGGAAATAAATATAAATGCAACAGATGTAATAATAAAGGTAATATTATAAATTTAATAATTATAATTAGGGTAAAGGTAATAATAATAAATGTTAAAAAAATGTAAATGTAATAATAAATGCAGTAATTATGTCAAAATATTAGAAACTATGTATAGAACAAGAAGATAGTTTTAATTTGTGGGAATGTACTTATAAGCGGACCCTGTAATAAAATGCCCATCCAGTGTCGGGAGAACGGTATCTAACCTAGGTGCGAATTTCTCTGGATTGTTTCCTAATCGGCTTTTTTCATTCGTTTTTCGGTTTATAAGTTCTGTATAATAAACAATAATGTAATAACCAATGTAATAATAAATTTATAATTTCTGTAATAAATAATTATGCAATATTAAATGTAATAAAATTAATAATAAATTCAATAATTCTGTAAGAAAAATATAGAATCTGTATGTTTAGAACAAGAAGATAGTTTTAAATTTGCGCGAATGTACTTAATGAAAATGCCCTTCCGGTGTCGGGAGAATGGGATCTAACCTAGGTGCGAATTTCTTAACGGTCGGTCCCTGGACTGTTTTTCCCTCTTGTTTTGGTTCATTCGTGTTTCTGTATCCACCCGAGGAGGATGCCAGTGGGCGTCGAAACTGTCGTGGAAATAAACTGTCTATTAGAGTGGGTTTTTATTTTCATATTTTGACCTTCACGTAGAAAAAAAGTGAAGTTTTTTGCATTTATTAATTGTCGGGTAACTTTGAACGTCTATATTTTTTATCCATTTCCAATTCAAAATTATACTTTTAATGCTATTGGTTCTGTTGTTACTCAGGTTTCCAAGAAACGTTTATGTATTAGTTTGTTTCAAGTATTTTAAAGTTTCATTTGATCATGCGTGTGTACAATGTAAGACCATTTCGCGTATTGAATGTTAAATCAAGCGTGTTAGACACTTAGTTGTATACATATTGCTTGTTGTATATTGTGTTGTGTACTCTTATCATGAATTCCATCGTGTCGGAATTCAGAGCACAACCCGCTTTGGTCATTTTGCTATTAGAAAATCTGCTAAGTCATACCTTTACTACCGAATAGAAAAAGGAAGGTATTATTGACACATTTCTAGATTGTGAAACAATGCACATGACGGAATTACTTGCCTCCGACAATTGGTTTTACACAGTTGCAGAATATGGTGGGTTTTTTTTTGTGTGTGTGAAAAAAGCAAAGGTAGAGAGAGTATGGTTGATTGTATGTGTTGATAAATTGTGTCTTGGCAATGTTATTTAGGTTTGAGCTAGTCAATTATCGTGACGGAATTACATTTTTGGGGTTTGACTGTAGCGGGAGCCGTCTCTTTTAATCACGGTTAAGATTCGGTAGAACACATCCACCAAACTCTATATGTATTGATATTCATACAGCGAGATATAGCTAAAAAAACAATACTACTTTATTCTATACTAATTTGGGTGGAAATTCCTATTTATTGAGATATTTATTTTCGAAATTATTAAATTTTGGCGCCATTATTCACTAGTCAAACCTGCCGCTGCCCACCTCCCGCCGTCTCGTCGTGTGACGTGTGTAGTCATGTTATCTTACTAACGAAAGGTTAGGTTAGGTTACTTTTGCCGTGAATATTACTGACGAAAATAGGTTTTCCTGGTGTATTTCATGCTGTTTCAATTGATTCTGGCTTTTTTAGCCCACAATTTCTCTCTTCTTCAAAGCCCTGCCCACTTATGGGAATCAAAATTGTTGGTAGTTGCGGGGGAGGGATATCTCCATAATGGTGCATTTGCGTAAAAAATAAAGGTCAGATTCAATTGAAAGTATGAAATACACCAGAAAAAACTATTTTTTTCACTAGTTTGGGTGGATTCGTTCTGCAGAATCTTTACCCGAATTACTCAAAATCTTCGAGCTCCCGCTCGACAAAGGAACCCTACGAAATTTAGTTCACTGGAGGGATCGACAGTGACTTGGCAAATACAATTCTGATTTATTACAAACGGCAAAAAAAATATATAATATAAAATATATGTCTATATTTTAACGTGGCCACGAATAAAAAAAAAATCAATATAATAAGCCTATCCGTAAAGAGGATGAAATTTAACCTAATTGGCGTGAGGAACGACGGTCTTCAACGATGGCCTTCAACTTTTACTTCCTTGTTTCAATTGAATCTGACCTTCATTTTTGGCGCAAATGCACCGTTATGGAAATAACTCCCCCCCCCCCCCCGGGCTTTGAAGAAGAGGGAAATTGTGGGCTAAAAACTTATTTTCGTCAGTAATATTCACCGCAAAAGTAACCTAACCTAACCTGGTACTACTTACCTTTCCAGGTCCCGACAATGACCCAAACGGTAATAATCTACTTAAGCTCCCGTCTCTCCGATTTTCATAATTTATACATCGGTAGCTTCGTTTCTTCATTAGGAATGCGATTTAGACAGTCTCTAGTGAGGGAAATACTTCAAAACCTAACCTAACCTAAAAAAAATCTAGAGAGTTTTAACCAAACTTTTCTGGTCAATTTTGAGGTGCTTTGCAACAATCTGCCATTGGTTTCCTGAGCAAATGCGTAGTTTTTGAGATATCGTAACAAACATATAGGATATGTTCAATTAGGGTTATGACTTTTTAATTTTTTGTCATAAATATTGTTTCCTGTATCATCAATCGATGAACTTTTGCTTGAAAACAATAAAAAAGGGCCTAATTCATCAGCATTAAAAATAAATGTCACCCCGAAAGCAAATATAGTATATTAGTATTTTAAGCAATAAGTAAAACAATAATAGAGTAAATGTATAATATTGTATTTGTATAATTAATATGTATTGTATAGGTATAATGTTGATAATATAATATATGTTTATGTATAATTGTGAAATAAACATGCAAATTTCTATTTATTATTTTATTAATTTTTTATTTTTTATTTTGGGGTGAAGTTTTTTCAAAATATATCGAAAAAACTGTTATTTTCATTGTCAGGGGGCAAACGTTCATCGATTTATGATACAGGAACATGAGGTTATAAAAATGTCATAACCCTATGTTCATGTTACGAGGAAACGTGCACAGGAAACGTGCAAAGCACCTCAAAATTAACCAGAAAAGTTTGCTCTCGTCATTTTCGTTAAACTAACGAAAATATCACGACTTAACCTAACTAATCATCAAGGGCGTGCAGTTGACATAACCGAGCATTCATTTAACCTAACCGGTTAATATTGGTTATTTCACCTAAATATCTTCTGATCTTTTCGTATTAGGCACTCACTGTCACATTTCGGGCAAATTAAGGATGAGAGAATAACGCCGTAATTGATAAAAACATCCAATGCTTTGTCTTCATCTAGGGCACATGAAGAATCAAATCCTCAAAGTCGAAATCACACGAACGCACGTCATAATTCTATCGCAAACACCACCAAACTGAATCCAATTAGAATTTACACGAATACTAATGTTGTCAATCTGGTGATTTTTTCTAACTAAAAAAAACTAGATTTTCATTAAAAATCCTGTAAAACTACAAACTCGCTAGACTTTGTTTTTAAAACTCTAGATTTTTTTTAGGCTCGGTTAGGATTTGAAACATTTCCCTTACTAGAGACTGTCTAAATCGCATTCCTAATGAAGAAACGAAGCTACCGATGTATAATTTATGAAAATCGGAGAGACGGGAGCTTAAGTAGATTATTACCCAAATGTATGCCCTTGACAATTGGTTAGGTTAAGTCGTGATATTTTCGTTAAAACTAACGAAAATAATACAACTTAACCTAACCAATTGTCAAGGGCATGCCTAACGGGGCATGGGTACCCCACAATGAATTCGGGACCCGGAAAGGTAAGTAGTACCTATAACCTAACCTAGGCCTAAATGACATTCCACTCGGACTGGAAGCTCCCACCACAGAGCACAGACAACCATTCTAAAGCGACTATTGAATTCAAATTTCAGCCGCCGGACCTGCGCGGGAGAACCACGTGACAATGGGGCAGCCGCTGATTGGCTAATGATGATAACATGGCTACATACGTCATAGGACGAGATGGTTTGACTAGTGAATAAATGGCGCCAAAATTTAATAATTTCGAAAATAAATATCTCGATAAATAGGAATTTCCACCAAAATTAGAATAGAATAAAGTATTATTTTTTTATTCGCTCTATCTCGGTGTATAAATATCAATATCGAGTTTGGTGGATGTGTTCTACCGAATCTTAACCCAAAAAGTTCTTATTCTTCTCTCTTTTCTCAGTCAATCTTCAAATGATCAAAACAGAGATGCTGTAACAAGGAATACGTTCACACCGAACAAAGTTGGAGGGGCAATTATTTTGGGGTGTCCAACTCAGGGCCCTCAGTTGGACGGGAATAAATTGAACAGCCATGCAGCCACTTGGAGCTTCCTTTTGCTAAAATCTTCGGTAAATTTTTACAAGTGTACAGTACAGGCTTTGTAAATCAAAACTTTTTCTGATGGTTTTTGATGCGGTTTGAACGAAGGTTAATTTCGTTCAAACAACATCAAAAACAATCAGAAAAACATAGTTTTAATATATAACTTAACCTAACCTAACCTAAAATTCCAAAATTTCTCAAAAGCCTGTAATGTACTCTTGTAAAAACATACAAAATTTTCTAACAAGTACTTAGCATGGATGGAACAAAGTGAGAATGAACTGGAGGAGTTGACCAGCGGCCACCCTGATGACTATTGGCTGCAGACAGTTCTGAAGAAATCAGCTGAAACCTTAGGTTTCAAAAGCGAGCTCCATTAGTAGTCCGACCGGCAAAATGGGAGAGTGCATCATAGGCTGACTCCCTAAACGCGGCTATACTACTCGCTCAGTAGTATAGCCACGTTTGGTTAGAGGAAATTGGATCACAGGGGCAGGATTTCGTCGCACCCCAAATTCCTCTGGCCAAACGCGGCTATACTACTTCCATTCAAGGTCAATGATCAAAATGTTCCAATGAATTTACGAATATACCTAATTATAAAAAGTGTTCTGAACATCTGTACTAACTTTAAAAAAATAACACAATCACCACGACACTGCTCAATAATGCATAACATAACCTAATTCTACCTAATTCTACATAACCTAATTCTACGCAGACTTTTGTAAATTTCGAAATAAATTGTCACACGTCAATTGGGAAAACGTAATGGGGAACTCCAACGCAAAACTAATGTGAGAATCGTTTGAAACAGTATTTAGGACTATAAATGAGGAATGTGTACCATACAAAATTAAGCGTGCGAAAGTAAATAACAAGCCCTTGTGGTTTACTTCTAGAGTAGGAGACATTATAAAGAGTAGAGATAGGGATTATTGGCTACATAAGTGCGATAAAGACAATTTGTGGTTACGAAACAACTACATATCTCTAAGGCGTGAAGCGAAAAGTTAATAAAAAGGTCCAAGCGCGAATTTGAAATCTCCATAGCTCGTGACGGTAAAGAAAACCCCAAGCGATTCTTTCAATACGTCAACAATAGAAATCCAGTAAAAAGTGTCTTGGGGCCGTTGAAAAATGTTAACGGAGATCTAGTTTCTGAAAACAAGGAAATGGCTACCTTGCTAAACGAATTCTTTACCTCAGTTTTTACTATAGAATATGTAACGAATATCCCTACGGTCATAGACATAATACCTTTTGATAATGGTAATATTTTGGATAATATTGTGGTTAGTGAAGGGGAGGTAATACGCTATATTGATAAAATGAAAACGTGTAAATCACCGGGGCCGGATTCCATATATCCCATACAACTAAAATAATTAAAAGATATCATTGTTGTGCCGCTAACAAAGATTTTTAATGCGTCTATTTCTGAGGGGTGCGTACCAGATAATTTCAAGTTAGCAAACGTAACACCTATCTTTAAGAAAGACGATAAAGGTGCGGCGGGAAATTATAGGCCAATCAGTTTAACGTCTGTTGTAGGTAAGCTACTGGAATCAATAAGTAGGGATCGTATAGTCGAACACTTAGAATTACATAACTTAGTTAGAAATACGCAGCACGGATTTAGGCGAAACAAATCTTGCTTAACTAATCTTTTAGAATTTTTTCAAAGCGCGGTTGACGTTTACGAGTCATCGGGCGGTTAATGTAGTGTATTTAGATTTTCAAAAAGCGTTTGACACCGTACCGCACAAAAGACTCATTGAGAAAACTAAGGCTCATAGAATCAGGGGTGTAGTAATAAACTGGATAGAAGAGTGGTTGCGCGGTAGAAAACAGAGGGTGGTCGTTGATGGAGCGGAGTCGTGTTGGGCTAATGTAGCGAGTGGCGTTCCTCAGGGTTCTGTATTGGGCCCCTTGCTTTTTCTTATATATATTAACGATTTAGATGTCGGCCGAGTCAGTACAGTTTCAAAGTTTGCGGATGACACGAAGCTGGGTGGTAGGGCGATTAATGACGAAGATAGAGGTAAAATCCAGAATGATCTGAATAAAATCGTTGATTGGTCAGTCACATGGCAAATGAGATTTAACGTCGATAAGTGCAAAATTTTGCATATAGGTTCGCGTAACGGTAATTTTGCGTATAGTATGTCAGGGAAAGAGTTAACAAGCGTAGAGCAGGAAAAAGATTTAGGAGTTATAGTCAGTGGTGATTTAAAAGTAGCGAAACAAAGTACAGCAGTGGTCAATTAGGCGAACAAAGTGTTAGGTTTTATAGCTCTGAATTTTGAGTACAAATCGCGCGATACTATAGTTCCTCTTTATAAATCATTAGTTAGACCCCATTTGGAGTACGCGATCCAATTTTGGAATCCGCATATGCGCAAAGATATAGACAAAATCGAAAGGGTTCAAAGACGAGCAACTAAGACAATTCCGTCGCTTAGGTCAAAGTCGTACGAGGATAGGCTTAAAGAGTTAAAATTGACTACACTCGAGACTAGGAGGCTAAGGGGTGATCTAATCCAGGTTTTCAAAATTATGAATGGGTTCGATAACGTAGATAGAGATAGCTTTTTCGAAATATCTCAATATAATAGGACTAGAAATAACGGGTGTAAGTTGACAAGTAGAAGGTTCGAGACAGCAGTTGCCAAAAACTTTTTTACGCATAGAATAGTAAATAGCTAGGATAGTTTGCCGGTAGAAGTAATTAGTAGCACGCACAGCTGGGCAATAAATACATTGAATGTATTTAAATACTAAATACTAAATACATGGAAGAAATGTATTTAAATACTAAATACTAAATACATTTTACGAATGTATTTAGATACTAAATACTAAATACATTTTACGAATGTATTTAGATACTAAATACTAAATACATTTTACGAATGTATTTAGATACTAAATACTAAATACATTTTACGAATGTATTTAGATACTAAATACAAAATACATCAATTGTATTTAAATACATTTGTAAATACATTTTAAATACATACAAATTTTAACATATGCATTCACTAATTCATGAGTAACAACAATATAAAATGCTTGATAAAGGATAAAGAAATAGTACAATCTAATTTCCGATTATATATTTCCCTTTTTAGAACAAAACAAAAACAAAAGGATTTAGAACTTACGATGTTCAACCAGTGACATATTATACTCATTATATCATTGCAAAATGAGTAACAATTAATGAGTAGATGAGACATAAACGTAAACATAAGACGTAAACATAAACATAAGGCACCTTACGAATTCTCTTTTATTTCACGGTTGCTGCGGTTCGAAACCAATCTTTCAAAAGTTTTGTCTGAAAGAGAGTTTCTTTTGGGAGTTTACACAGCAAGCAGGTGCACTTTACCTTATTACCGTCTTTAGATTTAATTTTAAAGTATTTTCCATCAAACAGAGGGTGCACTAAATTGTTATCGGCAGATATATCACTGTTTGATTCACCGGATTTGCTTGTTGAAGTCATGACACGCACACGATAAAGAAATCAACCGCTTTCGACTAAGAGTGGCACACAACTGATTGAACTGACACGTTGAAACATGAACCATGCTGTACTACACTGTCGACGCGTCCTACTGTGCTAGTACAGAACGTGTATTAAACCAGTAAAAGTATTTACATTTTTATATTTTGAGTATTTAAATACAATGTATTTAAATACTCATTAAAGTATTTAAATACTATATTTAAATACATGAAAAACAATGTATTTATAAATACAGTTCTAAATACACAAATGTATTTAAATACGTATTTAAATACGTATTTAAATACAAATGTATTTAAATACTGCCCAGCTCTGGTAGCACGTCTATAAACATGTTTAAAAATCGATTAGACGCATATGTTGATAGATTGGGTATAGTTTAAGGTAGTAAAATTAAGGGTGGATAAGATAGATTTTGATTCTCTTTTCATTAAAGATAACAATAACCAGACTAGAGGTCATAATATGAAATTATTTAAGTCAAGATGTAGAACAAATTTAAGAAAACATAGTTTTACAAGTGTTGTGGGATATAGGGAGGCAGCATCTTAGGTTAGGGATACTCTCTGTCCTTACACACCCCATTTAAAGAGATTCCTCTGCCGAGCGGTGCCCCCTATAGTACTATGAAGTATTGAAAAACTCATGATCTTCACTTGCCCCACAAACACCTTTAAATGGGAGACCCAAAATGGGTGCACACACATTTCTACATTACTGTACAGTCTTTACAGCCACACCTACACTTTTCCTCCTAAGTATATACTATATTGTAATGTATATGGCTGTAAATTGTGACTTGGTCCGTAATTGATATGGACCGTGACTTATTTTTGGTTGGCAAGGTACTGGTATTGATGGATACCGTAATGAAATTGACCGGATTCTTTGGATCTGATATATTTGTATGTCGGTTATAAATAACTATAGAGTGTAACATATTTGTGGATAGTAGTTTATTATGACTTGATTCTCTGGATCCAGAGATTCTATCTTTAGTTTTAAATTGATAATTAATTAGTTTTAAATTGATAATTATTTAGTTTTGTAAAAATTGGTCGTTCCCAATGTACAGGCAGTTTTTACATAGTGGAGCCACCTCGATGGGCCGAAGTGGCCCCTAGTGTGCCCACTATAAAAATTTCTTATGTTCTTGTGGTTCGGAACCCACGTAAAATTGTAGGTCCCCTCCGCCACCACGGAGGACATGTACAATACACAATTACGAACACAGTTAAGTAGACCAGCCATGACTGGATCGTAGGGTCTTTGTTGGTCTGAAACATAATAACATTATAACATAAAGTTTGTACTTGTAAACTAAAACGTACCTCTGCGCAGAGAGGTTTAAAAAATTAATTTCCTCCAATTCAGGTTCAAATATTAACAGATCTTGTTGCCTTTGAATTAGTAGACTTCTATTTTTTCCACTTTCTACACCAATTAAACTTTAGTTTTCAGAATGATTGGTTTTAACACCAGCACCGATGACTTTCTCACAGATAACACAGCGAAAAACTCCCAACCCTTTCGTTCTTTTTCTTATCTCATGCATTCATTTCAAGCTAACAAAAGACGATCGTGCACACACTCACACTATGGACGCATTTATACGTACTTAAAAAAAAAATCGCGCTACTATATTTTATTCATCGACGTTGAACTAATCGAGCGACAACCTTCATGATTCAGGAAGACGCTCCAACATCTAATTTCCCTGGTAGACTAAGGCAAAGGTGGAAATAGAAGAAAAGAATCAGGGAGAACGGCTTCTCAACTGCAACCCCACTACAACAGAATTGTCTGGTAATTCCGTAACAAGATAGAACAATATATAAATATCTTGTGAAAAATATCGTTTATCCTTGACAAACGTAAAGAATCGACTTTTCCAATAGAAATCCTATTGGAAAAGTCGATTTTAAAAGAAATTTGCGCAAGTTTCGTGCACTAATAGGAATACTTCACTGGGGTATGATTACAGATAAGATTTTGACAATTTCAATGAACGAAATATATTTGGAGTTTTTATCGTTCAGAGATACGTGTGTATAGCAAATATATATAAAAAATCTTGCAATGACGAAGGGTAGGTGGTTCTCCACTATACGACAACCTAAAAATAATTTGAAAATCTAAAACCGGAATTTAATTTTTCGATATTTTAAGTCGAAAACTATCAAATGAACTGTGCATTTCGACAATCTCAGAACTTCATATTCTCCAAAGTATTGCACTGCATTTTAGAACAGGTTTCCTCACTACTTTAATTCCTACTCTCAAACGCTCGGGTATATTACCCATTTTTTTTGTGATTGAAGGGTTCGCCAGTAGCCCTATAAACCATCATTTACGTTGAACATGATCATGGTAAATGCATTAATTTTGGCTGTTTACAAGATTAGTTTGTGTGTTGGCCCATTTATACATTCGCCGCCACAAGACCGACCAATAACATAACATGAATTCTACGCGAATCATGGCAAGAGGTTACTCTTAAAAGTTCAGAAAATTTTGTCAACTTGTATATCATCCTATTATAGGATGATATACAAGTTGACAAAATTTGCTGAACTTTTAAGAGTAACCTCTTGCCATGATTCGCGCGTAGAATTCATGTTATGTTATTGGTCGGTCTTGTGGCGGCGAATGTATAAATGGGCCAACACACAAACTAATCTTGTAAACAGCCAAAATTAATGCATTTACCATGATCATGTTCAACGTAAATGATGGTTTATAGGGCTACTGGCGAACCCTTCAATCACATAAAAAAAATGGGTAATATACCCCGAGCGTTTGAGAGTAGGAATTAAAGTAGTGAGGAAACCTGTTCTAAAATGCAGTGCAATACTTTGGAGAATATGAAGTTCTGAGATTGTCGAAATGCACAGTTCATTTGATAGTTTTCGACTTAAAATATCGAAAAATTAAATTCCGGTTTTAGATTTTCAAATTATTTTTAGGTTGTCGTATAGTGGAGAACCACCTGCCCTTCGTCATTGCAAGATTTTTTATATATATTTGCCATACACACGTATCTCTGAACGATAAAAACTCCAAATATATTTCGGTCATTGAAATTGGCAAAATCTTATCTGTAATCATACCCCAGTGAAGTATTCCTATTAGTGCATGAAACTTGCGCAAATTTCTTTTAAAATCGATTTTGTTTTAAAGAAATCCAAACTTTTACTTTGTATAGGTCAGTTACCAAACACTGTGCGAAAGTTAGTGCATTGTTCTGGAATTTCCACTTTGTGGAGAAACTTTATGAAGTGCCAATAATAATAAAATGTATATTTTAATATATTCAACCAAAAATCAGTTTTGAAGGAATGTGAGGTTAGTCGGTACCATCAGGAATTTCTTTGCCTGAAATATAAAGAACTTCTAATTTGAAAGCATGAAGTCTGATCAACATGAATGTATAAGATTCAGTCAAAATACAAAATTTAAACATTTTGACCGGTTCATTCTTAACTATTGATGACGCAGCGGTAATGTAAAATGCTAAGTAAAATATCAGTTTTTATCATGTAAAATTGTTTCGAATTTAGTATAAATCCCTGTTGAAAAGTATGCTTGTTTTATTAATCCGAACATAAATTTCAGATATGCTTTGAGGACGTCGTCATAACAGGATTCACCAGCCTACTCCAACAAAGTCGTCAAACTTTTTTTACCATTTCCCAGATGTTATGTTCATTGTTATTAAACAAGCTCTATAATCGAGGCTAGTTTAATAGGTAAGCAAGTTCCGTATGCGACTTTTTCTGCAATAAAAACTGAATGTAATTTAGACGTTAATTACCTAAAACACGTCGATATTACATTAGCATCATGAAATGTGACAAAATAAACATACAAAATTTCTTTGAAGCCTGTTATTGGTACTAAATATCTGAGTAAACTTCCTAAATTAAACAAACCAAAAACTAAGATTATCATATTTGGTTTAAAGAGTTACTTACTGTTCCGATATAATTATTTAGCAACTGAACTGCTCAGTATTTGATAGCCCTAAGGTACTCGTGTTCTAACTCCGTCGGCTCACCGATTTTGACGGTTTTCTAGTTATTACTGTGAGCCGGTCAATGGTTGGAGCCAGCCGTGTTTGGATTTACCTTGTCGTAAGGGGTGCTAAGTACAGTATTTCATCTTACTATTTTAGTTTTCATATTTTTGGGAACATTATTAATGAAAGATTCTGCAAATTAGTTCAAGTTTAAAGATTCTTCATTTTCAATTCAATCTTTTTAGCTCAGGATTTAAAATAAGTTAAATATATTAACACTAACATATAATCTATCTAATAACTTAAACTAGTACCATACCACAACCACGTACTTAGATTAATAAAAATATGCACAAACCTTAGATCCTGTTCCTTTTCAAATAAAGTAAGCTATCACTGCTTCACTTCCACCAAAATGTTTTTCACTTTGGGCTAGTTCCAGTTGCAGTGGTGTCCAAACCATTGTAGATGCCGTAGATGGGCCGGAAAGGGTAAGCTTTGCTTCCAGTCCTGCCTTCCACCTCCAAATTTATTGCTGAAGCTCAGCCTCGGAATTAGGTCCACAAAACGTTCTAACCGTTCACGTTCAACTCCGGTGGACAAAAGAGCATTTCAATGAAACCGGGAATTCGGTTCCCCAGCTGAACCTAAGCGTTGTCCCAGATTCCAAATTTTGAAGCCTACTGAAACAATAATAGACAGAAATGTCGTTTACACAAGTTTGAAATCACAAGTCACTAAAACAGAGCTTTCCAAACTGTGTGTCGCGACACATTAGTGTTTTTTGTATTTTGAAAATTTTGATTTTTCTATCAACAAAATCGGCTACAAGATAAACCACCTACTGAAAAATTATCTGATATTTGATATTTCATACCAAAAATTAATTAATGTGTCGTGAAAATTTTTATGCTTAAATAGTTTGTCGCCAACGTGAAAAGTTTGGAAAGCTCTGCACTAAAACATACCATTTAAATAAACTCCGACAAATGTACAATCGATATTTCACAAATTCTTGCAGTAAAAAAATAATTTTAACTATACCTTACCTCGTATAGAGGCTTCAACACTTGTACTACTTAGGGAATGCTCAAAGATACCACTGTTCTTACCCTTCACGATAGTCGTATTTATCAATTACTTTCAAAATTGCGTCTTACATTAAAGAAAAAACAAACCATATTAATCACAATTCAACGTAATTAATACAACGACGTAACAGTTAATAAGTTATTCAAACATTACTAACAAAAATATACACTTACATAGAAGACATATATAAATATTACCTGAAGTGACCACAGATATTGTGCTGAGAAATTCAGAAAATTATAAATATCCAACTTTCTTATAAATTTGTGTAACTTTAAATCTTACACTTCTAACCCTTATTGTCGAGAAAATAGGCACGAATAAACCACAAACTTCCATTACTATATTTACCTAGTTTACTTTCAATTCATTCATACCAAGCTCTAATCGGGAAGACTATCACTAAATACTGTGGACCATTTTAAAGAAAATGAGCATTGATGTAAAAAAAAATTACTTTTTGTTGTGTCGGAAGGAAGGGCCAAGGGAGAACGCCCAGAAAAACGTCTCCCCTTCCCCCAATAGAAGAAGAGAACCAAAATCAAGTCCAACGTTTTCAAGATGCCTGGACACTGTGTTCCAATGATTGGAGGTCATAGACAGGGAAAGGATTGAGAACTCTTGCGTTAGAGAGTTGGAGAGAAAGGAATGTGCGTGTCGAAAGTCTGGTAATGCATGCTCTCCTTAAAGGAGAAGGCATGCAGTTAGAGTACTCAGAAGAGCAGTGTCCGTCATAATAGCGATAACAAAGAGAGAGTGAGGCAACATTGCAGCGAAGACAGTCAGTAAGAGGAGAAGAATTGATGAGACGAAAAGCCTTTGATTCCATCCAGTAAAGTAGAGCTATGTGGGGTAAGCCACCCCACACATGAGAAACGTACTCCATACAGGGACGAACAAGACCTCTGTACAGAGACAGCAATTAAGTAGGGGTGAAGAAACTGCGGAGCCGGTACAGCACACCTAACCTCTTAGAAGTTGTTTCAGAAAGAGAGTATATGTCAACTCAGGGCTCTCCTGTCACCCACTCTTTTCTTTTTATTTATCACTGATCTATTAAGTCGCAGTTCCTGTCATATCCACTCCTATGCCGATGATTCCACACTTCACTTCTCCACCCGCTTCCCAAAGCGTCCCTCAACAATTCACTCCATGCTTCGCATGGTATGGCTATGATGCACCTCATCTCTGATTTTTCTGCTCTCTCTGATTGGGAAATCTTTGTGGTTTTCAATGCTTCAGAAACTTGGTTCCTTCATCTGTCTACTTGTCAATCTTCCGCACTACTATCCCCTTACTTTCAACAATACACAACTCAATCCTTCCTCTTCTCTTAACATTTTGCGTGTTTTCTTTTCTCGTGATTTTTCTTGGAAAGATCGCATGTACTCTCTTTCAAAAACAGCGAAGAAGTTAGGTGTGCTGTACCGGTAGGGTCTCCTGTTAAATCCAAAGTTGGTCGGGTACAGCATTAACCGATATAATATCGTGAAGTGGGCTACTACGAATGCCCAAACAAGTTTTTAAAGTCCTATCTTAAAAAATCATGCATCCCCAGGGGTTTACATTTTACACCCCCGATTCAGACCAAAAAATTGGTATTTTGACCTTTAAAAGACCCATTAAAGCTAGAAATTACATACACATTTTTACCAATCTGTTAGTAGGAAGCCCCAGAACCACGTCAAGGTCGATTGGAATCTCTCGAGTTTTTTTTAGTTTTTTTTTTGTAGGTTTTTAAATTTTTTTTAACTTTTTTTTGTATTTTTAATTATTATTTTTTTTTTAATATATTTTTTTATGAAAAATTGCATAAATCCCCTTTTTTAATAAAAAATTGCATTAATCCCCTTTTAAACTAATAATTTACCTAGTAATTACGAAGATTCTTTTTCTTGATTTTTAAAAAAATTTTCTATGAAGTTCTGTGGTTTGAATTTTAGCTTGAAGCTGAGTTTCATCTTTAACTGTAGGAGCTAGATCAGTTATAAGCTTAATAGCCCTTTCAGCACAATCATTGACAACCTTCAAATTACTCACAAACTCTTCCATTTCATTATAATTTGGATCTGAGCACCGTTCTCCCACTGGCTTTGACAACCAACAACTTCCTAAATTCATGATTTTAAAGATTTTCCATGAATTAGGTCCTATCAAATCCACCAGATGTATATCTGGGTGTAGTTCTGGGTTCCTAATAAACGAGCTGCGATACTTGCTTTTGTATTCTCATCTAAAGTTTTACTAAAAAGAGATAAAACTACAAGTTCTTGACTTAAATACCACTTGTGTCTTAAGAATGCATCTACTGCAGCAATAGAAACTTTTGGATCTACTTCCTGCCAGACATTAACTAATTGCTTATAAAATCGCAGGTCATTGAGTGGTGCTTCTGCAGCTAATGGGGTCTTTAGCCAATAAGGGCCATAAACTGAAGATGTAAACTTGACAAATCTTCCAAATGATTCTTTCACTTCTGGTTCATAGTTAAGCTGATCTCTAAATAAGACAAATTTATTTGAATACAGCTGAGGTGCCATGAATCTAGCTCGATGGTATGCTCCTGGTTTATGAAAATGTATCTTTGAAGGCCTCTGCCCCAACAATAAACAGTTTAATTCTAAATATTCTAAGTCATCATCTCTGAAATAATTTTTGTTCTCTAATAAAGAATTATAAATTATATTTGCACTTTCTTTAATATCCATTAACAAAGGCTCAGTTATATTTATTTCTTTAGTTTGGGATAATGTTATTTTGGACCAGCTTTTCGAAAATTCTTCAAATATGGGATAATCGGGACCAGTGCTTTTTCCAAAGATGCATTGCCAAACAGATTTTACAATAAGTTCGCCAATGTGGTGACGGCATGCTAAATATAATAATGGTCTATTCAGATTTCTTTCTATATAAATGCAAGCTGCTTTGTTAATACCTGTATTTGAGGCCGTCGTGTCAAACGACATACCTCTCACCTTTCCTGTGACGTGCCAATCTTTAAGGAGCGTGAATGTAGCTTCAGACATTTGTTCACCAGTAGCATTTTGAATAATAGGTATCCCCAAAATTTTATCAATATCAGGAGATCCAGTGGCAGCAACAGCAAGCCTTTCTAAGCCTAAAATCTATTTTGAATCCCAATGGATAACAAAATGTTTTATATTGGTATTTTGAAATAATTCTTTGACTTCATTTTCAGTTTTTACCCTATTTTCTTGTGTTGCTGTATGAGTAGATGTTTTTGAAACTGCATAATCGTTTAGGTCTCCACCGCCGGCTCTAATTAAAGCAGAAATTATTAATGTAGCTGTTCTAACAGATACATTTCCTCTGTTTATAGCACTGGCTACAATAGACTCTTTAAGTACATTTCTAGGTAGGTAGATAGGCTTTTGTTCTTTAGTTGTTTTTAGTCTTTTATTGAGGTAATCATAAACGTTAGAACTATCTCCCTCACATTCTAATTCCTCTATTTTCACTTTAGATGGTTTGCTTATTCTCTCTTGTTCTTTCTGACGTTAACGTTCATTGGTTGCTAGTCCTTTTTATTTTATTTTTTATTCTTTGCTCTGAAATCTTATCTCTTGAACTCAGTGTAACTTTATATCCCTCTCTCAGCATCTTTAAAAACTCCAGATCTTCCTCAACTTCAGCTTTCCTTAGCTTTTCTGAAAGAACTTTTTCAGGAAATGGGTGAGCGACATCAAATATTGTTTCAAGTTTTTCATAAAATTTGTTTACTGAACTTATGTGCTCTTCAGTTTTTCTATATTTATGTTTTGTAAGAACATACCATTCCTGGTGCAACTTAAGAAGTTTTTTAACGGCATATTGTCTGCTACTACTAGGTAAATTGCATTTATTCCAAAAGGGACTGATTATAATGAGGATTGCAAACTTTAATATGATGGAAATATTTGAGTACTTGCTTGTTGGTTGGAACAACTGTAGTCATTATGGAGGCTATAGGTTGACCTAGAAAGGGAATTTCTGTTTTGCTTCTAGTTAATGGTTTGCTTAGAGCCATTTTATCAATTTAAATAGGTATTATGGTACCTAGATTTAGAAATTCCTGAAAAAAAGTTAGATTAGTTAGTAAAAATCGCTAAAAATATGAAATAAGGGGGCTAAATTGGGCCCTGTGGGGCCCACATTTAGCAATGACATTTATAAAGCTAGTATACATTACCAGAAATGCATATAGAGTGGTAAATGTGTTTTACTTTTAATTAAAATAGTATATTTTACTAGAAAATGCTAAGAAATGCCAATTTTTTTGTCTGAATCGAGGATGTAAAATGTAAACCGCTGGGGATGCATGAATATTTTAGATAGGACTTTAAAAACTTGTGTGGGCATTCTTAGTAACCCACTTCATGATATTATATCAGTTAATGCTCTACCCGACCAACTTTGGGTTTAACGGGACACCCTACTGTACCGGTTGCGCACTTTCTTCACCGCTATTCAGTTGCTGTCTCTGTACAGGGATTTTATCCGCCCCTGTATGCAGTATGCTTCTCGTGTGTGGGGTGGATCAACCCACACAGCTCTACTTGACCGGATGGAATCAAAGGCTTTTTGTCTTATTACTTCCACGCTTCTTACTGACTGCCTTCAATCCCTTTTTTCTCGCTGCAATGTTGCATATATAAAAAAAGATGTACAGGGTGTCCACAAAGTTCTGTTCCGGTTTTAAAATTTTATTACAACAAAACCAAAAGAGATAGCTAGTGGTTTCGCAATTTTCGAGAGACAGGAAGTGTGACTGATTCGCCAAAACTCGTCCAAAAGACGTTCCAACGCAGCCCGAGAAAGTCTATTCGTCGTGCCTCAAGTGAACTGCAGCTACCAAGATCAACGGTACACAAAGCTGTACACAATAGATTGCATCTTTACACGTATAAAGTGCATATACTCCAAACTTTACAAACCAGATTACACATTAAGCTTTCTCCTGTATAGTCGCCATTTTCGTTCAAGCTTCTATTAATAGCAACTTGACACTCAGGTTACAACCTGTAAATCAAGAGAACTTCATTAGTTAAGTAACAAAATGCAAAAAACTGCATTATTCTATCTGCTTCGATTTTGTTGAGATAAAATTTTAAAATCAGAATAGGACTTTGTAGACACCCTGTATTTAACTTGAGATTTTAACGAAAATATCACAACTTAACCTAACCAATCGTCAAGGGCGTACAGTTGACCTAACCGGACATTCAGTTAACCTACATTAAATATATAAAGAAAATGAAAGGATGCAAAATGGAGCTACTCAACTCGTACTTGTAGCAAATGATGTGGCGTGACCGATTCTTCCGAAATCCATTTTTTACTTTGTGTGACCATATAGCGCAACAATTCTAATAAATTTACTTTCAATCTAATATTTTAACATGTTATGATTTACTTTTTATGCCTTTACTTTATTAAAGCGAACATTTTTTATCGTACTCCTTATCCTAAATATTGGGAAGCAATATGTTAAGGTGATTAATGGGAAGCAATATGTTAAAGAGAGGTTCCTGGGAAGCAGTATGTTAAAGTGATCCAAATTGTTCATTAATAGGTTAACAATTTGCTACTAGCTAACATTTAATATAGATATATGGAATAGGTCAACTCTTTTAAGAATTGATGTCGGTACTTGTAGGTTATCTCCCTCCCCACGCTTGATTTGTCATCGTGGCAAATAGCACGCACGCAGACCAATCAAACGAGCATTTCGTTCTAAAATGTTTGATGCACATTGGTTGTTGATCTGTTATACAACTTACATTAACTTTGGATCACCTGAAGATCAGGGTCCCCAGCCTTCTTTAGTTAGCCTTATAACGCTAACTAACAAAAATATCACGACCTAACCTAACCAATCATTAGGTCAACTGTACGCCCTTGATGACTGGTTAGGTTAAGTCGTAAGATTTTCGTTAATTAGCCTTATAAAGCTAACTAAAAAAGGCTGGGGGCCCTGATCTTCAGATGATCCTTAACTTTGTAATGGCGATCCTTCAGAATCCGGCCATAAATTAGTTTAAAAAATAAATCGTATCAATAATTATTACATGAGCCAAATTATATATTTAATAGTATCTATTTCACAGGGGCGGAGCTAGCTAGGGGCAGGCGGGGCAGTGCCCCGCGGCCCAGGCCTTTGGGGGTGCCCGGGTCGTTTCAACAAATGATGAGAAGTTATTTGAGAGAGCAACAAAGCTAGTAAATAAATATAAAAATGATGGATCAAGTAAAGATAATCCCTCCCAACAGAAAAAGGAGGGACTATCTTTACTTGATCATTTTTTGGGAGGGATCATCTTTACTTGGTAAAGTTGGTAATACCGCTTTACCGCAATACCGCTTTAATTAAAGTCGTTGGATCAAGTAAAGTTAAGCACCCCCAACCTTTTTCAGTTAGCTTTATAAGGCTAACTAACGAAAATATCACGACCTAACCTAACCAATCGTCAAGGGCGTACAGTTGACCTAACGATTGGTTAGGTTAAGTCGTGATATTTTCGTTAGTTAGCCTTATAAAGCTAACTAAAAAAGGTTGGGGGTGCTTATCTTTACTTGATCCATTGTAATAAATGAATTTTAATAAATTTTGTTTTCAAATAAATCATTTTTTAAAAAAAGATTCTCTTAATTTTTATCCTTATGTCAGACTGCTTCACTTTACTTTACTTTCTGGAAGGGATTATCTTTACTTGGTCATTTTTGGGAGGGATTTGCTTTACTAGTGTGACCTGGGAGGGATTATCTTTACTTGATCCAAAATGATATTTCCTCTGGATTTCCAAGTCAGTTACTCTCTTTTCGAATGTGCTTAAAAACAGACATTGAAAAAATTACGACAATTCATGAGCTCAATTAATTTTTAATTAAAGACAACAGTACTTTGTACTCAAGTTTTCCTGAAGTTGTGACTGCCATAACATTGTTCCTCACAATTCCTTGTGACAGTTTCAAGTGCAGAGAGATCGTTTTCAAAACTTAAACTAATAAAGAACTATCTTTGAAATTCTATGAATGAAAAAAGATTAAGTGGACTCTCAATTATATCAATTGAAAACAAGAAAGTTAGAAATATTTATTTGGAGGATTTAATTAATGAATTTGCTAAAAGAAAGGCAAGAAAAGTTAAGTCCTGATGTTGTCGTAAGTAAACTTTTATTTCACGTTATCCTTTTTAAAGCTCAATATTTTGCATAATGTTTTGCCTTCTATGCCTCCATGCGTACAAGTAGTATCATAATTCTTAAATATATGCTAAATAAATAATGCAAAGAAAAGCAATATAAATGTATAATAAAATTTTTGTTAGGGGGCCCGTAAATAAGTTTTGCCCCGGGGCCCGTGACACTCTTGCTCCGTTCCTGCTATTTCAGTAGATATTACCAATCCTTTGCACAATTTAATTATTGCTTTTTCAACTAGAATGAATTTACTGCGACTTCATGCTATTTGCCACGATGACAAATCAAGCGTGGGGGAGGGGGGGAGATAACCCACAAGTACCTTGATGTCAGCTGGTAATTAACCTTTCTAAATACTACATGAAATAGACTGTTAGTTAATTATGTTTAATGCTAATAGCTTTCATCGTATAAATACCAGTTATTGAATGCACTACTCATTATTGTGGATTTAACATAACTAATAATGTCATTCTAGTTCTAATGTAATTTCTGTAAGTGCATTAGTGATACTGATAGAATTAAATAGAGCTGGATTATTTGAAGCGCACGCATGCACGCATACACAGTTGTTATTGCGAAATAAAATCTACGAAAATGCAAGTAAGGCGCAGACGTAATCCGTGCTGAACTACATTTGTATCCTGGGGTAGGGGTCCCCAAGCTTTTAAGGTTGGCGTATCACATTTTGCCACCATGCTTTTCAAAGTATCACCCGATCAGAATTAGGAAGGGGACCGTGGTGGTCAATTCTGAATTCTTGAAGCTTATCTGGAGTTGTATCCATTGTAATGATATGCAAAAACATTTCTACTGAATTAAAATCTCGAATTTGGCCTTTCGCTTTATCGTTAAGTAATTTTAAATGTGCCTGGATAGCAACTTGGATAGTACGCACATTCGCAGTTGCAAAGGTGGTGGTCTCACCAACAATAACTTTGAAACTTGTTAATTAGGAAGCTGCGTAGTTATAGCTACTTAAACGAAAACTGCATACCACAATCTGGGAAGCGGTGAACTAGACTTTATACATTGCAAATCAAAATAAATCCCTGTACAAAAGAAGTACAACAGGACTAACGGCTTTTCGAATAGTTAGTTTGATAAAGTTCCTTCCTAGATAAAGATAAAGCTCAGTCAGCTAGTTTTGTAAATTTTTTAATTGGCTACTTAAGTATACGAGTGGTGCAGTACATGTATCAGGAAAAGTTTACAAATTTGCTCCGTTAATCCCATTTTTAAATGGACTATGTAGTAATTTGTGTATGTAGGCAGGAATTATCTCTGCATAAATCATTATGCATGTTAACAGGTTTTGTTAAGTTAATAGTTTAAGGGTTGTATCGTAGCCATTAACCCTTGCACTAGTACCGATATCACTGTATGAGCAAAAAATATGAAAAAAAAAAGAATAACGTCTATTGACGTGGACCGCAGTCCAAAGGCTAAGTGGACATACTCCACTACAATGCAAACATTTCGTATATGGTGTGCTGTCTGTGTTATTTTGTACACCGCTCTCCATTACATCAGTGATGTTAAGCGGCTTTGGCTTTGGAGAGGTGATGTGTGGTTCAAATCACTTAAGGTGGCAGGTCTCCATTTTATACCTACGAGTTACGAAGTTTGACTCTATTGTCATTTTTTAATACTGCCTATGACTCAATACTGATCAATGTACCGATTTAGTATCTTCCAAAGTTTAATTAACTTCACTTGGAGAATATTTAGAAATAAAATACTGGTGAAATTGTTTTTTATTGTGTGGTGGGCGGGGGCAGAAAAAGGAAGGAAATACTGGAGAACGTTTGGTTGGTGCATTGTTAACACAAATGCAAGGAGTTTCATGTCAATGAGAAGAGGTTAATCGTTCATCCGAAATACCATCGTGCACTCGGAGTGTCTCAGTGCGAGGAAGTTTAACAAGCTGTAAATATTAATTCGATAAATTGGGAATTAGCAGAATTCTACTGTGACTGAAGTTTACAAGATGAGGTTAATGGACATAATGGTTATCACGGCAAAGTGAAGGAAAGGGAATATCGGTGATTCACCAGCACTTCTACTGCCGTGGTCATATTGCGCCGAAAAGTTAGAGGAGAGAGGAAGCAGTTAAAAAGACGAAGTAAAGGAGAAAGGGCACAGGGAAATTAAATGGAGGGCAGGAGACGTCTGACGGAGAAAGGAGGTCGAGCGAGTCCTTTGGTACAGGACTTTGCTTTTCTCCCAAGACTTTGCTTTTTCTCCCATGAAAACTACGTGAAGTTCGGTGTCGGAGTCAAAAGGCAGGGAGGACACTTCCCATGTTGTAGCGTCAGCGCGCTCGTTGCCCGAAACGCCGACGTAGAAGGGCAAAAGGTGACCGACTTGCGGCGGGAGGAAAGGACAAACTGGTCCTGCATCTGTCGCATCAGTGGGTGAGGGATTAATGTCCAATGGACATTGGCTTTTATCAACATTTGTTCGAGTTGCAATTTTTTAACCCTTCCCACATGATAAACGAATTTATGTAGAAACTAAATTATGGAAACGGAGTTGTGAGCTTGCTTTTCATTCATCCTCGTACGCATCAGGAAACTGCTCGGATAAAAAAAAATTCGGCTTATTGCACTTTCAGTGTCGGTCGAGGGCAGTTCAAGGTGCCGCGATTTTACGTGATCGGGAACCACTTATAGTATAATAATTTCGCGCAAAAAAACGTTTGACAGCGTGAGGATTCGAACCACTTAATTTATGTAAAATTGGAGACATTTAATTAAAAACAATCCAGATAAGATGACTGTATAAAAAACTTACATTTGCAATGTATATATTTCCCTAGCATTGATAGATGGAGTAGTGATTAATGTGCAGTCGGTTTGAATGATCAAACTGTAAAGCGTTTTCGCGCAAAATGTTCTTACTATATGTGAATGTACATTAATATTACAAAGAAGTTTTTGGTAATTTTTGTGCATATACTGAAACGACCATACGGAAAACTGATACTTGTGGGTAGTTGGGAGGTAACGAAAATGGTCCACTGAGTAGGTAGGTAGTTAGTCTAATAATTATTAAACTCCTTTTATGTCAATGACTGGGTGGATGAAACCAATTGGTTGCTCACCAGAGTTAATCTCCACACTAGTATTTATATACTGTGTGATAGAGAGTGCTTGTAGTATTGAAACACACTACCAATCAACCAACAAACACAAAAGAAGCTGGGGGAAAAAGCAGGAACAAAGGACTTGCAAAAAGAGCGGCATGGCGAGCGAGGGGGCTTGAAACGGAAGAGCGGAAAACCAGCCTAAGTGCGCTCAACTAAAATAAGCAAATAGAAGAAAGACTCCAATAAGAAGATCAGGCCTGACTAAGGAGACCAGGACTTATCTAATAACACTCAGTAAGTGAACAATTGAATTTCGAAGCCCCAGTTTAGTGATAACATTTAAACTGGGTCCAGTTAAATTAGGCCTACATTGTGGTCTAAGACCTAGCATCAACGCGTAGCTTAACAAAGGCTAAGGTAAATTACCCTAACCTAATTTGGTGAGGAATCCTACTGTGGACCTCAATTTACTCTACTCGCTCTGGACCATTTCCGGAATCTCGAGGCTGACCCCAACAAGGCTAAGCTTAACCTACTCTACAGTTAGACTGAAGATGTTAGGGGTGGGTTAATTGGGAACCAATTCATACAGAGCATTTTTCACAGACCACTTACGAAGATTAAACCAATACTGTGAACAGTAAGAACAATTTTTAGTTTATGTGAACTGCAAAAAAATAATTTGTTGGTCTTTCAAATGGTAAGAGGTTATACTAATTGCGTTTGTGGTATGAATTTTTAAGTACTTGTCTGGATAAATATATTGGATAAAAATGAATGTTGTTTAAAATTTCACCTGAAGGGTATCAACTACAATACTAAAACATAGCTCTGCAATCCCAGAGAGCTTAAGTACCTTGGTTGTATAGTAACTACTAAAAGTGATTTTTTTCTCTACTTCAAGTACAGTAGACACCAATTTCGATTAAGTTCTACAAATGAATTGCTATTTTAGGATTTTTTTTTAAATAAAATTATTCTTAATGTGGTACTCAATCAACATAAACACAAGGTTCGTTATTCATTGGGTTCCCACTTCTCAAGCGAAGTAAAAAATCAGAAAGCACTTTTTACCGTATTGACAAAGATATTTGACAAAATTCTTAGGAGTGCTTATATTTTAAAGTTTTTCAAATTCGCTTGATCTTGGCCGAATGCTGTAAAACTTTGAAACAGTTGGTGGTTATGATTTAATCACCAACCTCATGAAATAACAGCAAAGAACGATTGTCATGCTTTTTAAAGTCTGTAATTTATAATGATTCACAGAGATAACACTGGTATGCATATGAAATTTTTTTGTCTGCTGTGAGGGTTTTTTCAACTCATATTATATAATTCGACCATGCTGAATTCGAAAATGACATTGGTTTTCCTCAATCAGGTCAGGTTTTTTATCTATTGGCCATTTATTATAAGTCCAATTTTATCCCCAAATTTATTGATTTTTTTAGCTTAAACACTGTAGATACGAGTAATATTATAAGAACACTCGTGAAAAATGAAAAACATTGTGTGAATAATACTTTTATTCATACAATGAATATGGAAAAAAGTTTATTGAGGAAGGAATGAAGTTTTTTTGGCTTTCCGTCTGTTTTTCTTCGGGCACGTCTCGCTTCAAACACTAGCAATAGTCCGCCAGCATATTGATATCCCAGTTTCCCTGGTACCTCTCTTCCATTATTTTGATATCTTGGTGAAATCGCTCACCCTGTTCCTCACTATAATCCCCGCAATTTTCAGGAAAATAGTCCAAGTGGGACCACAAAAAGTGCATTTTATGGACATGCGCGACCCATGAGCTTTGAAAGCTTCCATCAAGTTTTCGACAACGGACTCGTATTCTGGACTTCTACGCTTGCCAAGAAATCAGTGACAACTGATTTGAATGCCTGCCAGGCATTCTTCTCAGTTGAAGTCATTGCGTTTTCGAACTGAGTATCCTTGATCAAAGTTCGAATTTGAGGACCATCAAAAACCCCAGCATTTAGTTTAGCATCAGATATATGAGGAAATTTTACTCTCGAGATATCGGAATGCTGAACCCTCCTTATTCATTGATTTGATGAAATTTTCATCAAGCCCAGCTTAATATGAAGTGGTGGGAGCAAAGTTTTTGTGGTGGTACAAGGGGCACTGAAACGACATTATGCGACCCAGGTTCAAAATTCTTCTGGATGCCCATTCACGCTGTGCATAGTGCTTCTCATCCGCTCGGCTATCCCATTTGCAGAGGAAACATGGGTATTTCGTGTATCCCCCTTGCATTCCCAATACAAATGCCACAATCTGAAAAAAAATGAAAATATTTAAAGAATTTAGAGAATTTGTTCTATCAGATAAAAAAAAATCTATGCATTGGACTGTATCACTTCTGTGGGGAAGTTAAGTGTTCTTATACGCTCTCAATAAACCTTTGGAAAAACAACATAGTCAATAGCAATAGTTTACTTATGATATTAGTATTACCTTCAAATCTCCACAGATCCTCCAGTTATGTTGGTCGTATACGAGAGCATCCAGTAAAATTTTCATGTTATCGTAGCTCTCAGTAAGTTGTACGGAATGTGCTACAGGGACTGATGCAACCCTATTCCCAATGTTGAGAAGTACTGCTTTCAAACTTCGTTTAGACGAGTCTATAAATAGCCTCCATTCTGATGCGTTATATGGCAGGCCCAAGGATTCGATTAGCCCCTCAACATTGCAGCAGTACACTAAGGAAGAGGTATTTTCGTGCACTGCAAAAAACTTGCGGAATTCTTCCTCTCGTTTCCTATACCAGGAGAATGTTGTTCCCGGAGCCAGCAAGTTGTCCTCTCGAAGTCGTGAGCCCAAGATCTCGGCAGCTAATTTGGAAAGTCCTAAATCCCTGGTAAGATCATTAAGTTTGGCCTGGTTGAGAGGCCTCGGCTCATTTGAAGCGGTATTTTGAGGTATATACGACTGGACTGGTCATTGGCATTGGTCATTGATTCATCATCAGAATCATCGAAGTCCAGGGTTTGAGGTGGGTCGGGTATTGGAATTCCAGGACCATGGGGTACAGGTCTCATAGCAGAAGGAATGTCAGGGTATACAACAATGTGTTTATCTTGTTAACTCCTGAAAATAGAAACACAGAAACATGGATATAAAACTTGCATATGAAATAGAAGAAGCATTCAGACAGTGGCGGCTCGTGAGGGAAGGCTGCGGTTTGTAAGATATGATATAGGTCGATGGAGTCTGTATATTTTCTTTCTTTTTCATTCATATTTTCCCTTCGGGGACAATATGAATGAAAAAGAAAGAAAATATACAATCATTGTATATGTAAATGTAACTTGTATAACAATATGTATGTGTAAATGTATTTTCTATAACAATATGTATATGTAAATGTATGATTACCATTATGGTGAATATTATGCATTATGGTGAATATTATGTCAAGTTTTTTTTTCAAGTTTCATACGAGGATTTCAAAATATTTAAGAAAAATAATTTATAAGCCCCCTTGGAGGTTTGTCATGCAGAAATAGCAATCTGTCACGTGATCCTTTCCTTCTCTCCAAATCATGGGAATTCCAAAAGGCAAAGATTTCGCTCTGCCTTTGCTCCATCTTCTCAAATTTTCAATGCACGTCTTGCAGCACATATGAGGGGCGAAATTTTTGTCCTGGTCCCCTAGCTTAATTCCAAAGTATGCTCTATACATTGTCTTCACAAATTTAGCGATTTGGGACTGGTTATTTGGCATGGTAACCGTCCCACATATGTAGCAGAATCTATTGGGATCATTTTTACACGCTCTATTCATTATGAAATATTTTATCTATATGCCTGAAAAGTAAAAAAAGATATTATACAAGTGAAACAAGTGATGATAGATGTTACTATTCCAATTCCGCTTTGACAAAATCACGAAAAATTCTATTTTACTTATGAGGCTATAGCCGGATAACCTGAGCTGATTGAGAAAAACGGATTGCAGATTCGAAATCAGCAGGAAAAACTCTATAAGAATCACTTACAAAACCCTTGACAGCAAAATTGATGCATACCAGTGTAATCATAGTCATGAAAAAAACGGTTATCTGTTCACACGCACACACGTTTGGCTACCATAGAACCGCGACATGTTTATATTTTCAGTTGTGGATGGTGGCATTTAACCTTCAGAAATAAACAAAGAAGACCTAGCGTACCTTAGCCTAACCTTCATTTTTTTCATGAAATTAATGACTTCAAATATAAGATAAAGCTGGGTATGACGACACCGATAATGTCACCACCCGCACGTTCGTGTCACCATGAGCGGTGTGTGTATCTTAAAGATTGTCGCGATCACTAAAGTAGCTAAACACACACACACACACACACAACACACACACACACACACACATATATATATATATATATATATATATATATATATATTATATATATATATTATGTTATACTCTACTGATGCTTCGAGTATAACATAGTGTACTCTCGATGATGATGATTACCTGAAGACGTCGTCGAGATGTCTGGCTTCTCCAGGCTCAGAAAATTAGAGTGCGAATTATAGGATCTTTTAGGAACAAGGAAACTCTTTGCAGATATTTTTCTCTTTACTTGAATTAAGAGTGCTTCTACAGTTGAAATTAATTTGATCGAGTGTCAGTGGTACCTTATTTCTAATTTATATTAAATCACTGAGTCGACAGACACGGACTTTCTCTACCGTTGCCTAAATTATCTCAAGACTTCTTAACACAACTCGAGCCATGTACGGATTAATTCTCTACGTAACCGGAGGCTCGTGATTAACGTTGCTTATTCTAATATCGTCTATTCGCTTCTCCTCTCTACGGATTGGGTCTTGCAGTCGCAACCCGGAATTCCGAAATTAATCGTGCGGTGTCGGAATCTGATTCAAGGGCGTGGAGCTCCTCCTTATATATTAGAAAGGGCGAAAGCCGGCTGCATCATAGCACGAGGTGCCTACGTCACTGCTCTTTATTACACTTGAGTTCGCGTGTGAATTTTTATTTGAAAGGAAGTACTAAATGGATAATATAATTATTAAATTAATCTAAGCCCTTTGTCCCGCTAGGGTGCAGTTCCACTTCGAATAGACGGAGTCATTTATTGTAGATTTCATTTGGGGCGTAACTGGAAAAACCAATTTCTTCTTCCGTTTTAGGGATGTATTCAGGGACACAAAGTACGTCAATTATATGAAATTAAATAAACTCTTTGTAGTAAGGGGTCGTGGCTCGATATAAACAGAATAATGAGTTCCCTATGAACTTGAACTTGAATTTGAATTATATAGTATAGGGCGTTGTTCGGTTTCAATGAAATAACGCGTTCCTTGTGAACTCGAAATGGAGAGAAATAATATAACATATATAAAAAGCTTGTATCTTGTGCGGAATGGACGTGTTGTGTCTCTCTCTGTATTAACACCCAAATAAGAAGGGAATAAACTATTCGGCGGTTTATTCTGTTTACACCCGAAAGTGTATAAAGTATCAGTGAATCCGTGCATATAAATTATAAAGTGAAATTCATTAAAATTAAGAAAGTGCAATACAGTTTACATAAATTATCACCAGTTTAACATATATATTTAAACCGTAATACAGTTGGCATTCGAGAAATTTTGAAACAAGGCAGGAAAAAGGTCATAAAACGCAAAGGTTAGAAAACCCTCGTGACCATCGAAAGGAAAAAAAAGAGAAAGGAAAAAATAATTAATGAATAGCATGACCATGGGTTCAAATTCTCGCTTAATCTGCAATTTGTGTAATCTGAAAACAACTGAAAATGCAGCAATAAGATGCTATTTCTGTCAAAAACTACACGACTTTATCTGCATGAATTAGGATGATAGGAAAATATTTCTCGTCTCGAACGCGAAACAGATCGTGGGAATCAAATTTCTATGTAAACTTCTTTGCGGTATTTAAAGAAATGGAGAAAGCAAATTCGAGTGTTACAAAGAAGGAGGGTATAATTGGGAAACAAGAGTCTGGAAATGTCCCGATGAAAATTCGGGTGGATGAGAGAGAAGAAGAAATAACGAATAACAATATACTAATGAATAACAATATAATACGGAATGAAGACAGATGAAAGAAAAGAGATAAGTAAAAGTTGCGGGGTAGTAAAACTGTCCAACGAGAAAAATGATAAAAAGATAAAAACTAAAAACGTAGGAAATAAACAGCCAAAGAAAAATAATGATAATATCAAAATTAAGAACATAGAAAATAATCAGATAACAAGAAGTAGAAGCGTAGAAAATACCGTCTGTAAATACTACGCAAAAGGGTACTGCAGATATCGGGATGGGCAGTAGTATGACCGCAAAATGGACGAGTGCAATGCAATTGCATAATGTTGCAAGGCACCCACCCCCTTTGTTGCAAGGCACCCCCCCTTTGTTGCAAAACCTCTTTGGGGAGAAGGTGGGACGGCCTCACCCCCAAAAGGGGCATACCTAACCTAAGGAAGAGGGGGGACCTCTTTGGGGGAGAAGGTGGGACGGCCACGGCCTCACCCCCCAAAGGGGGCATACCTAACCTAAGAGAGAGAGGGAGAGAGAGAGAGGAGGTGGGGACCTAGAGGAAATGTCTTCGCTCGGCGAGAGCCAAGCGCATATGACTCCTCCAGCCACCCCGCCGCTCTCTTATAGGACCCCTAATCAGCCAGTTGGCTGAGTTGCCAGATTCGTTATTCATTTAATTAAACCATATATTAATCAGCCAGTTGGCTTAGAAGGCTGAGTTGCCAGTTTGCGTCATGTATTTAATTATCCCATATATTAATCAGCCAGTTGGCTTAGAAGGCCTAGTTACCAGTTTGCGCCATGTATTTAATTAATCCATATATTAATCCATCAGTTGGCTGAGAAGGCTGAGTTGCCGGATAGCAATAATTATTTATTTAAACCATATATTAATCAGCCAGATGACTTAGAAGGCTGAGTTGACAGATTGCGCTATGTATTTAATTAATCCTTATATTCTTCTGTCATCTGGCTTAGAAAGTTGAGTTGTCAGCTTCGTTACTTATTTATTTAAAACATATATCCTGGCTTTAAGATCCATTTGGCGTAGAAGATGGATTTGACAAATAGCAATTAATTAATTATTCTGAAATCCGCCTTAGAAACCAAACAAATGATATAATTGTGTACGAACAAAAAGGAATAAATAAAACGCCAATACATCATTCTGTTTATTTTAGCTGAATTAATGGATATACAATGGGACATATATATGATCAAATAATAGCATCATGAATGGAAAATATATAATCATACAGAACGGTGCATTATCAAAATATTAGTACAGGAAAAAATAGTTATTTTAAATATATTGAAAATATACAAAACATGGTATTATCAAAATATTAGTACAGGAAAAAATAGTTATTTTAAATATATTGAAAATATACAAAACAGTATTATCAAAATATTAGTACAGGAAAAATACAGTTATATTAAATATATTGAAAATATACAAAACGTATAATCATATTAGTACAGGAAAAAATATACAATACGTATAATCATTTTAGTACAGGAAAAATATATATTGTCTTTACGTTCTACGATGCAAAACGCTAAACTCGCATGTGATAGAGTTTATATCCACATCGCCATTACTTTGTACGATGTGGTAAAACCGTCCAAGCAACACTTCACCGTTTAACTGATACGGGGTCTATACTCGATATAAATGGCTTTCATATCGTTCAATACTATTTTTGTGCTCACTTTACACTCGGCGGGCAAGTTATCTTTAAGCAAGGCTAGAACACAATCAAAAGCACGCACAAAAATGTCATCGCTAACCACAACATTAAATACAAATTTATAATCAAGCCTTTCCAATCGGGAATTTTTTCTTAACGTCCCTAACTTTTCGATCGTGAACTCTTCTTCACTCGGCATAGCGGCATTGGAAATAATCTTCCAAATCGTAACGACACCTATCCACTATATAGGGGTACAACTCTTCAGGGTGAACAGTGTAGGCGAGCTCAGCTCTGTACCTCTCAAGTGCTTTGTACCAAAGCTGAGGATATTTCGAAGAATCTAAACCTTTTAAATATGCGTCCAGATCTAGACCGTTCCCCCCCTGTTCATTCCTACATTCAACAAATCCGTCGAGCAGGGCGGTGTATGCATGTTCAAGAACCATGTCAAAATAAATCATGTCTGTAACCAGGGTTGTGGAGTCGGAGTCGGAGTCGTGGAGTCGGAGTCGTGGAGTCGCACGTTTCAGGGCGGAGTCGGAGTCGGAGTCGGAGTCGGTAAAAAACTTCCGACTCCGACTCCAATTTCTGTCCTGTGTCACCCTTAATTTCTAAATCCTAAATACTAACATTTAGGTTATTTAGTTTTTTTGGTCAATAAACCTTATTCATTGATAGCCCCTAGATTAAGTTTTTTTTATATTTTTTTTTTACATTTTCAGAATATACAATTAATATTTATTTAAATATAAAATATAAAATATAAAATTTCACACTTAGTGTGGTGGTGATGAAATGTCTTATTATTATGATAATTATAGAGTGAAACACTAGAGGAGTCGGAGTCGTATATTTAAAATGTGAGGAGTCGGAGTCGGATTTTTAGATTTTTTACAATGTGTGGAGTCGGAGTCGGAGTCGGAGTCGAATTTTTGACAATGTGTGGAGTCGGAGTCGGAGTCGGAGTCGGAAAATTTTGGACCGACTCCACAACCCTGTCTGTAACACGCGCATCTAATATAGGCTTCAGCTTACGGAATCTAACGATCTCAAACATTCTGTTGAGGATGAAACGGCTTCGTGTAGGAACAAGAACGTCATTATCAGATGTGTTCTTCCACATCAGTCGTATATCAATGCATGGTTGTTCGTTATTTACACACAATGTACAAACAATGGTATATGAGGAGGTGTCACTAATCATCTCTCTTATTGTACCTACGTCAGCTGGTATTTTATAACGGTTCTCAGCCCACCTCTCAACTACCACGAAGATTTTATGCATCTCCTCAACACTTAAATAAATAACGTTGCGTTTGTTTGCATGCGTGCAGATCGTTTCAAGCACACAGTTAATGGTATCGGTTTCTCGCCTGAACACGCGCAATGACTTCGTCACGGAGATGTCGTACGAAGCGTTGAGAATGCTTCTCAAAGGGAGTTCCATCGTATTCGCACGTTCACACGGTTCAAGCCCTGAGATGACTATGACACAACCACTCGGTGCAAGCTCTGAGATGACTATGAGCCACCTGAGGCAGGCAGGATCGGCTTGACGGGCAGGGTGAGTCACCCTGATGAAACGTGAATGGGTTTGTTCGAACTCGTATGTATGATCCGTGAGGTACATGGTTGGGCGGCACGGGAACGCGTCACACTGCTAAGCGTGTACAGACTTGTTCGAACACTCTTGGACAAACACATTTTATGACGTTTTTAAATGTTTTAGCACTCACCATTTCCACAAACTAAACATCTTCACAAACCGGTGCACTATTAGAGGGAAACATATGTTCATATTTATCCGTTTTGTTTAACAGGCGATACTCATCTTTAAAATCTGTTAAAAACTCACACAACCCATTAGCCACAACATCACTACAAACCTCATCATGATATATATTAATGTAGTGGTAAAAATACTCAAGATTGTCCATGATGACAAGATTTACATTTTCAGCCGTAGGGTACGAGTAATCGGTATGGTGTAACATGGTGTAATACCGCTTATCACACCACTCATCCACAAGACTCATTACCCATAACTGTTGTCTATCTTCTGAGCGTGTTGCTTCTTCTACTACGCGGTATATGTGAGTCTTTATAAAGCTTAGTTCTATAACATACTTCAATACATCGTCTGTACCGCGAAATCCTACAATCCCCTCGCCAGAATATCCGTAGAGTATTTGAAGATCTTGATCCTTCGTACGATTCAATGCAGCCTTAAAAGAGGCAAAGGAGGCGGGAATAGGGAGTTTTTCAGTATCCACTACATCTATGCACTTAGCAGAATACCACTTCATAAATGTTGAACACGCGATATTAAAGGTAGCCATTACTATTTTTCTTCTATGCGAGAGAATACACGTCTGGGCTCAAGGGTATACAGAGGTCAACTGAGAACGCAGGGATAGAGGCAGGTTGCGGCATGATTCACGTCGCCGGTCTTAAAGTGGGTGGGTGGGGCTTAACTTTTTACTGTACACACGCACACACGCAAAGTAAAACGCTAGGTGAAACACGATTTATTTAATAAACGAAATATTCAGGATGTATATATTTACAAATACTTGCAATAAATAAGTTAGCAATAGACATATCAAAGATTATGGTATCCAAAGGGCACGGTGTCATAGGTACCAGGCACCTGGTAGCGTTTCCTATAAGTGTTACGGCACAACTTTGTACCCCTAAGCTCCTTCACGCCCCCCAACTTCTGCCCCCGAAAATTGTGGGTGCCTACAGTCAGTTGGGGCGAGCGGTCAACCTCATCGTCTTCCAAGCACACTAACTCCTTCAGCGAATCAAAGTTAACGACCCGCTGATTCGCTTGGTTAAGCGTGATACCCTTAGCCTTCACGATATACTTCGCATCATCCCCTATCCTCACCCGTACCCCATAGGTTTTTGGTCCTGTTGACACAAACGAGTCGGCGTATGCGCTGTCCCCATACTCATCCTTGATCTCGTCAGTTAGCTCCCCGAGGAACTCCCCAATAGCGGGCATGTATTTACCCCTCCTCGCTGTGAATATCACGCTATCTGTATCGGCATACATTACCCGTCGCCCAAGAGAATGCAATAGGCCCCAAAGTCTTTATCGGGTGCGTTGGCGTAATCCCAGACTTCACTATAACTTTGCGTCAAATGAACGTTCCCTTTACCGGTATTCTGAGCAAACTTTCCCCAAAGACTGTTTAGGCACTTTGCACTAAAGCACTTGCCAGGGTTCTTTAAAATTTGGGTACGATCAAGTTCTATACCTTCGTGGTCACGATAACGCTGAATATAAGACGTTTTTTCATCTTCGGTTTCAACCCCTCGCGGATATCCTGACGCCTCTACCTTATCCTTCAAAAATACGTTTATATATGGTGTGAAAAGGTTGGGTAGCTTCTGAAACCTCCACACCTTATGTATCTTCATTATTCTATACCCATCACGAACGGCTAGGGCCAGCTCAGGGCTTGTGTATACACCTCTGATCTTACGCTAGTGGGCTATATGGTTACAATCGCCGTTGTCTCTTCCGCGCACTTCACGCACAAGGGAAACATGAGTTTGTGATCTATAACGACGGGTAAGATCGGCATCCATAAATCGCGAGGGGGGAGCACGTCTACGAAAGAAAGGCCGAAATAGTATCCGTTCAAATTTCTTGAGAACTCGCTGATGGAGGGTAGGTCAGGTCTTATCAGTTTCTCAGGTGCACCTACGGGATACGGATTGTTCTTCATCATGTAAGGGTATAAAGAACAGAAATCGTAGTAATGGAGTTTCACGCCCTCCGTAGGCGGAAAGTATAACTTGAAGAGATTTGTACGCCCTCCGAGCAAGCTATCACCGCATTTGAGAGGATCCAGCACCATTGAACGCTTGATCGTGTTTATTTCTTCATGGTACTGTCCGTCTGTCTCCATCCGTGCATCATATTCATGCTCCCACAAGTCTTTGTGAGTGAACTGGGACCCTATAAGTTGATCGCGGGTGCGCGTCTACGCAAGACAGTCGGCATGAGATCTACCGTGGATATCTCCTGCGATTCCCCACTCAGGACGGGGGCATCCATGCCACCAGCAACCGTTAAAGGAGTACACAGTCTTCTCGCCAGTGGTACGGTTTTCACTTAGACCAGTGGTTCCCAAACCCATGGTCGCGACCCAAGTGAGGGTCGAGAAGGTGTTCCTGAGGGTCGCAGGACGGAAATTCTCTTTGAAATTCATTATGTATTGGTAATTAATTCAATCAAACTCTATGAATATAAACACAACGTATCAAAATGATTGGTCATTAACACTGCATGTACCGGCGTTTAGGGTCGTCAGGCCAGGACAATATTGTATTCGCGGTCGCCACCATAAAAGTTTGGGAACCACTGACTTAGACCATCAACCCAAAAAACACGACCATTAAACTTAGTGGGTACTTCACCCGTGTTGCGGGCATGCTTTATGTATACACCTGTCTGCTGCTGTAGGTGTATGAGCCGGTAAATAGCCTTGTGCCCATAACTGCGGGGGTTGTGTCTGTGGATAATGGTTAAGGTATCTTTAGGCATGAAGTTATTCTTGAACACCGTAAAACATAATGAGGCGATGGTGGTTGCGACTTGCAACGGATCGCATTTGAAACGACATATGTACATCCTTCTAAAGGCCTGGAAACATACTCTAAGCAAGCGTACATCATTCACGCAATAACGCTCACATTCATCAGCTATATTATAAGGATTACATTCATTAAAGCTGTTGTAGTATCGGTCAAAATCTTCACGCTCATCTGTGCTCACACAATCATAGTTAAAGTAATGTTTGGGTGGTGGTAGTCCTACATAATTTAAAGTTTCGCTAGTGAGGAATGTGTAAGGGAAATACCCTTTTGAAACTTCAGCTGCTACGCCCATCACCTTGGGTAGCTTTGCTAATTTACAAGGTGTGAATAATAAAGTGTCTTTAAATTGTACATTACCTCTTATTTGCATCCGTATTAATTTGTTGCCTCTTTTCAATGGATCACCTGTAAATATCTCAGAGGACTCGTGCTCAAGCAATTCCTTATAAAGGAACTGTGTGTCAAATTTTGCCCCGTTATGGGCGAGAATACACAGTCATTTTTTTGAACTTGTCCGCTAACTTGACAATATAGGACACAAATAGTTTACAGGGCTATCGTGGACATTCGTTTTAAAAACGTTTGTCCGTTTACCACATTTGTGACACTCATCACACTCGATCTCCATACACTCATCACAGATAGTCTGGCTCACAAGTAAATGGGAATACCTCTTTGGTTTCAGCGTTCGTGTATGTTTCTATATCGTAGTACACAGTTATACAAGGGTTGTTTTTAGGCTTGGCGTCTTTCATATAACATACATGCTTTACACCCGCCTATATTTCTCATGGCATGTAGAACAGTGAATTTCATCACATTTATGTAAACTTTCCCCAATTATCCATCATGTGAAACATCACATTCACAGATTCTCATTTTCCTGCACGTGCCAATTGATTTATGGACTCAAAACAGTATTATTGAAAAATGTGCGTCTACACACATTACAATCCCTCTTCTCAGCTTCAACTACACGGCTTTCACATTTGGGCTTTTACACTGCTCACATACCATGTGACATTCTTTACAATGTTTCACTATATCATCCGCAAACTCGAGCACCCTTACACAAATCATGATGTCGTCCATATTTTCGACTTTTGTCATAACTCGCGTAAAGGCCCTTATATTACGGATGGGGAGATACGTTGTCCCTGACAGTCCTAAAATAAGTAGGGGTCTTGTACGATCTCTCACACAGCTTTTAAAAACATACACAGTTCTACGACGATCATCCAGTCCAAATACAACTATACGAACATTCATTTCCTGTTCTACCCTTCTCAGCTCTTCAGGACCCATATTACAGTCAAACTCAAGTTCACAGTCTACAGCTAGTTTACGGGCACGCTCCACGACCGTAGGCACCAAATTTTTGCCGTGTATTTAGTACAGTAAACATACGAGCTAAGACTACTGCTATAAAGCCGCAACCACGATCGACGTTTATATGCCGTCTAAAATAGCCTGAGAATTGAAGTTAAGAGTATAAGGTGTGGCACTATGACCCGCAACACGGAATACACGGTCAATATTTACCGTGAAGTTGTCCATATTGAAGGCTATACTACTTTGAGGCCTGCATTATACGACCTAATATATACTCTACATCTTCAGCGCCAAACGCCTGAATGGTACTACTACCCAAAAATCATCTACATCACCGTCATCTGACCCGAATCCGAAGGACAGCCTCGTCCTGACTTCACGCTCGTCGCGGTTCTGAAGGGCAAACTCTACAATACGCTCTACTACGCGCCGTAGTCCGTGTTCAATACCGTTGCTATACATGGATCTAGGATCAACCCTGACTATATACCGATTTCTAGTCAAGGCGGGGTGGGGTTGCGGTGCGCACCAACTCGAATGTTATGCCATCCTCAACAGAACGGGGAGCTGCTGTGGAGGATGAATAAGGGGTATATTTGAGGAAGACTATTGTGGGGTTGTTGCGTAAGACGTTGAGGGTTGGGGCTCTATTACTGCAGCCTCAACAGAACGGGGAGCTGCTGTGGAGGATGAATAAGGGGGTATATTGGCGGAAGGCGCTATTGTGGGGTTTGTTGCGTAAGACGTTGAGGGTTGGGGTTCTATTACTGGTGTTCTAACAACCCTGGAACGCTTTATACCTGACGTGGAGGGTTCGTCATCACACCGCTTTGAACTGTTTCGTGCTACAGGTGTCGCTGGTGAGGGCTCATCGGCGGGTATGGGTACTGTAGATGCACGGTCAACGGGTTCATCCGTGATATCGATGATGGGGGCTGTACATCGTCGTCATTCACGGTTCTGTGGAAGAAGAAAACAAAATATAAGGAGCAGCACTCGTTATTTGTAATATTTTGTAAATGACCCACTTAGGGGTGTGACGTGTTAGAAATGGAATCTGTAGAAAAATTCAGGTTCACGAGCCCATCCACATGTATTATATCTGGACCTACAGGATGTGGTAAAACGGTGTTTATGCTTAAAATCATTAAAGAAAAGGGGGAAATGTTCTCAAAATTTGTGCATAAAGTTATATGGTGCTATTCGACATCAATCAGTGTTCAACGAGTACCAAGATGATGTTTTGTTCCACAAGGGGGTCTATGACGTTAATTCGTTAAAGGGAAATGAACATACAGTCATCGTAATTGACGACCTCATGTTGGAGATGGATAAAACGTTTGCCGAGACATTTACAGTATTCTCCCACCACCTTAACATAAGCGTGTTCTTCATCAATCAGAATCTATACGCAATACGCAATATCTAGTCTTATTCGCGCAACGTAGAGATGTGTCACAAATTGGGGTATTAGCCAGTCAAATGTTCCCGAATCAGCGTAAGGAGTTTTTGGAGGTTTATAAAAATGTCACAAACCAGCGTTTGGTATGTGACTTTCACCCGCGAAACACGTTTAGGGTGCTTCTAAGAATGGATATATTTCCAAGCGAACCTGAAACGGTGTATATTCCAGAATGACAAATAGGTTAAATAAATACCACGAATTAATAAAAATCTATCAACGACTGCCTCGGGCATTGCAGCAGATGTTTGTTAAACATATCGACTCTGACTTTTTAAAATGCATCTGTGAAATCTGTCTTAATGTTATAAAATGTAATGTACCAATGAAACCCTCTCAGAAGACTCGCTTACGTCGTTACAAGAACATAATACGGACGTTCGCTCATAAAAGTCAGACTGGGTAAGAAAAAGCGCATTATTGCAAAAAGAGGAGGATCGTTCCTCCCCATCTTATTTTCAGTTTTGGGCCCTTTACTGACTAGATTAATATAATGAAGATGGTGGTTGTGATTCCGCACGAGGTGTATGCTTCATTACAAAGTTCAAAGACTCCAGACGCGGTTCTAGAGCCCGTAAAAGTAGGCTTAAATGAATGGAAAGTGAGTTGCTAGCCCTATTAAACAGTGAAAAGGCACCTGATGAGAAAAGGATCTTGTAACAAGAGGCTTTGCAGAAATTTCTTCATGAGTAAGAAGATTATAAGCATCCTACAGAGCTCCCAGTGAGGCACAGCTTGAGTAGCACTGAGCATAGCGACACAGGACCTGGGCAACCAAAGAGCAACGGAACACAACACATCGAACATGTGCTAAAAAACAGCCTCCCCCATACATTGAGGAATAAAGGGTTAAGTCTTTATAATCCCTTGAGTGAGGACCCCATCATACAGTGGACCGATACAGGCGAGGTCATTGTTGAAGGAACGAGGGTACAAGGGTCCAATATCGTTGATATTTTTCATGATCTAGTGAGAAAGTGGGATAGGCCCTCACCAACAGGATGGAGGCATATTAAAGCGAGACTACAACAAATAAATGTCCCCAAAACATTGATAGGTAATCTGAATAGGTTAAAAGACTTGGAACATGCATCGCACGTGTCACAACTGAGTACACCTTCGCCTCCAGCAGCTGCAGTGTCTCTGAAGAGGAGAAAGAAGAGAGCAGGCGGCCAACCTTATCCACGTGCCTCTAAAATACGCAAATGGCTAACGTCTTAAGTAAGCACTATTATGACATTTCTAACCCCGCATCCTATGGTGGCGTTAGTAGATTGTACAGAGATGTTTATGGTGTAAGGAAAAAAAGATGTTGAGAGATTTTTGCGGGGAGAGGATGCTTATACACTTCATAAGCCAGTGAGAATAAGGTTTAAAACAGCCAAGACAACAGCCGCCACGATTGACTATTTAGCAGGCAGATTTAACAGACATGCAAAGATATTCAATGTATAACGATAGCTACCGTTACATCCTATTCATAATAGATGTATTCTCTAGATACCTGTGGTTAATTCCCCTGAAAAATAAATCGCCTGAAACAGTTGCTAAAGCGATCAAAACACTGATGCTGAAAGAAAACAGGATTCCTGGCTATTTTTGTACGGATATGGGAAAAGAATTTATAGGACGCGCTTTTCAGAACATGCTGTCAGTTTAATATGAGCTATTACACTTCCAATTCTATACATAAGGCTTCTTTAGCTGAAAGAGTTCAACGTACCATAAAGGAACGCATGCGCCGCTATTTTACACATAAAAACACATACAGATATATAAACGTTGTCGTTTCATTGGCTTCATCCTACAACCGTTCACACCATTGTACGATTGGTACAACGCCTAACGATATTTTAGAAAGAGGCAAGCGCCCGAGAAGGGATGGAGTCTCGCCACCACCACCACACTCTGCGTGTTTCAAAATCAATGACTATGTAAGGCTGTCACGTTCGGGGAATAAATTCTCGTAGGGATTTGAGCAAGGTGGACACGCGAGTTTTTAAAGTTAGGGCTATGAGATCTAAGGGCGATATAATGATGTATTACGTTGAAGATTTGAATGGAGAAGAGATCTCGGGAGACTTTTACCGCGAGGAATTGCAGAAAGTGGCATTTAATTTAGGAAAAAACATGTTTAAAATTGAGAAAATTTTAGGAAGCAAAGGTACAGGAAAGAGAAAAATGTACCTGGTGAAGTGGCTAGGTTACCCAGAAAGCTTCAATACCTATATAAAAGCTGATGCAGTAATGAAGCTTAATTAGTATGCAGCATGACTCCTAACCATTTCTACGTCACACTCCCGTCCTCCTCATCCCTGTCTGTACACCCTAACAACACACTAACCAACCTTGTAACAGAGCTCCATGGACCCATTGAATTGGGTCGTGATTCGTATGAAGTGGGGATACGTGAAATTCAGCTGAACACACTCTTTTTAAATACTGATTATAAAGATACCGTTTTTACGATTCTTAGAGACTGCCGTGAGTGTGCAAAAGCCGGGTTAACTCGGGATGAAACTATACGTATCGCCCGGACTAAGGTTGCACGGTTTTACAGTACAGAAGTAACACTAGGACCGGGCCGTTATGGTTCGGTTGAGGATGTTGTGAGAGACTTAAACGTGAGTTTAAAAAACTCAAATCTTACGAATGATTTATTATACGAAATCGTAAACAAAGGAAACCCTGCACATACTCTAATCCTAAAATCAAAGGTTAACAGAAATATTAAAGACGGAAGTGTTCAAAATTATAACCGAGGGGCGATATCGATCAGCCTTCCAAAGAGATACCTTTCACGAGGCACAGCATGACTTGTCCAGCTTAATGTATCAATTGAAGATGGAGAAATTGGATGAAAGCTCTCAGCCCCGAGACATGTGCTATATTTACAGTAATATAGTGGAGCACCAGTTTGTTGGGGATACGCATGCACGCCTGCTACGCATAGCTCACATCCCCAACCATAGAGGAAGGAGTTTGAGTATTACATATGACACCCCATTACGTGAATGTCGCAACTAATCTAACAACCAATATCTCAATATATATAAGAACGACTGAGGGTAAAAATTTCCCATTCGGTGACGGGAGCTTAACAGTGAAGCTGCACTTTCGACGCACTGAGTTATAATGAACAGAAAGCATTTCACCGTCTATCGAGGGGTGAGATACCAGCGTGGTAGAGGACTTGGGGTCCATTTTTCATCCAAACTACGAACCGCTGTCCCACTGATGAAGAGGGGGGCCAGGTTCCTAGGGAGGAAGGAGTTACAAACAGGTTTTAACGCGGCAGAAGACATATTGGCTGGCACTAAGCCTAAAGAAGCTCTAAAAAAAACATTTAAAACGTACACGGGATATAATCATCAAAGATGCAAAGAGAAAAATGCGTGGTGTCGGAAAGAAGAGATCTGTCAGGAATAAGGGGTTACCATCACGTGGCGTTAAAGGTAAAAGGAAATCAAAAAAGAAGTGCTCTAAGCGCATGAAACCTATGGCTGATCATTTTCTTATCTGATATAAGCTGAGGACGCTACTCTCACGAATCATAGATTGACTAATACTTGCCGAGGGAGGTGGCACTATTTCTGACTCGTCATGGCACGTTTCATCCATCCGTGTAGTTTACAATGCTATAAATCGGAACTGTCCCTCTTTGATATGCCACCTACCCAGGTCTCTATTGAACATAGTGACTTTATTACAATTAACCCATTAAACACAATTAGTTCACCCAGTGCCCCTATAGAATTCGTGATACCCAGCTCAGGCCCTCACTTTTTTGACCCGAGTTGCATGCACATGTATGCTAAACTACGCATAGCCCATTCTGACGGAACGGACTGCGATGATAGTTACGCTGCCTACCCTGAAACCAACTTTTTACATTCTATATTCAGTCAGTGTGACGTATACTTAAATCAGACTAACATCTCGGCAGGCACAGGGTACTATCACCTACGAGCATATCTGAAAAATGTCCTCAACTTTTCAAAAGAAGCGAAGGACACCTTTTTAACCGCCGAGGGGTATTACCACATTAAAGACGAGAGTAGTATAAACGATAAATTTAAAAATTCTAAAAATAAGATATACGAGTGTTTTGGACGCCTGCATACAGATTTCACATTCCAGGAGAAGTTGCTTATGAACCGGGTGGATATGAAAATAAAGCTTACCCGTACGAATCCTGAGATCTGCATAAATCTGGGGACTGACCAAGAAGAAGGCACGAAACCCGTTGTGATACACATCATGGAAACGTATTTATGTATACGCCGTGTGAAATTAAGTTCCCCGAAGCAAATAGAAATTGAGAAAGACTTGATACACGCCACAGTGAAATATCCAATTAACAGGGTACAGATCAAACAGTACACGCTCCCCGCAGGGTTGGCATCGAAGCAGCTAGAAAACGTTGCTCTTGGAGTCCTACCTAAAAGGATATTAATTGGAATGCAAGACCACGCCTCGACGAATGGAAAATATAAAAAGAGTGCCTTAAAATTCGAGAATTTCGGCCTTAAAAATTACTCTATACGTAAATGGCATCGCTCTGGGTGGGGTAATGAATATGGATTACTCAACAGATGCTGTGTTCCCGCTCTGCGCGAGAGCATATAGCAGTCTTGCTCATAATACAGGCGTGTGTGATGAACTTGGTTTTGGCATAACGCTGAAAGAATTTGTGGAAGAGTTTAACATTTACTCATTTGACATTACACCAGACTTAACTGCTGGTGTAAATACGCATTTAAGTGCACAACAGAGCGGAAACTGAGGTTGGAGTTGGCCAAACCTATAGACGCTCCTATAAGTGCACTCGTGTATCTAGAATCACAGGCACTAATAGAGGTTGATCGCTTCAGGGGCGTCACCGCAGATTTTTAAAATGGATGCGAATACAATTCAGAGAGTGATGAAAAGTGACCGCTTCACGCGTTCCAAATTTATCGGTGTTTTTGCAAAGAATGAAATATTGAAACTAAGGAAAGAATGTACTATTTTGACTCACTCGGATTTCCGCCGTGGAATGACTCGACAATTGTACAGTTTATCGTGCAGCTAGGCGTGCCAGAGATTATTTGGAATCCATATCGTTTCCAAGGATATTATACTGAAACATGCGGGTTGTATTGCATTTTGTTTCTCATGCATATGTCACGTGGGAAGAGTTTTATGAATTTTTAAAAATTATTCGATTTATGCGACACAAATATGAATAATAAAAGTGTATGCACACAGATAAAAAAAAAGTTCCCATATGTTAGCATCCCCTGTAATGTGTAAGATGTATATCTATACTGTGTAAAGCTGTATATACATTTGTGACCGTTGCCACTAAGATTTATGTGACGGGCACTGACCCTTTTTGTACATGTTTTCTGCTATTTACTAAATGAAAATCTTATCCTCAAAAATATACTTACATTAGCTCCTCTACAAACTGGCACTCGCTTGACCGGATGTGAGTCAACACCACGACTTCTGTATCCAGATCGCTGGGTTGGCTAGGCGGGGTGGCTACCACTTCATTTATCACGCTTTCGTCAAAAGTGGCTATAATACGATCTAGCTCCGTTTCGGTCCTGTAATTAAAATAAATGTCACGAGTTTGAATACAGATAATTCATTTTGTTTCCAACAGCGTCGTTGGCTTAACGAGAAAATTATTGTTAAAACTCCAATTATATATATATATATATATAATATATAATATATATATATATATACACCGAAATAATCACCAAGCAAACAGACAAAAACAATGGGAATAATTTTACGTTGTAGAAAAACCAGAATAAGAGGAAATTAGGCTACCAATTATGAACGAGAAAATACATCTTTAAATTATCGAGAAAAATATTATTGATGCTCCACCACATATATATAAATATATATATATATATATATATATATATAAAACATGGACATAATATAGCCTAACCTGTCGTAGCCTAACCTGACCTACCCAAACTTATTGTTCACGATTCTACAAGAAAAGTAAAAACATACTATATAACTTAAAAACACTTACATTAGCTCCTCTACAAACTAGCATTCGCTGTCCCGTGCCAATACCGCGACTTCTGTATCCAGATCGCTGGGTTGGCTGTGCGGAAAAGCATCCATAGCATTTATTCCCCTTTCATCAAAAGTGGCTATAATACGATCAAGTTCCGCATCGGTCCTATAAGGAGAAGTTAACATGATTAGTTCATACTAAATCAATTAAAGTTAAGTAAAAGTAAATTAGTTTAATTAAAGAGTTACAATAAGAGAAAATGCCACGAATTTTAAAAACTATAATAAAAAAGCAGATATCCTGAAAGCTTTCAAAAGTAAGAGTGCTAAGACAACGTCTGCTGACACCGGGTCTCGATCCCGGGCCAGCAGGCAATTCTTAAAAGTTTTGGTAATTTTAAAATCCTATCTGTAGAACGTTCTATAAATTTTTAAATTATCGAGAGAAGTACAAATAAAAACACCATATATATATATATATATATATATATATATATATATATATATATATATATATATATATATATATGCAGGGTGTCCATAAATGTTTACCATGAAAACAGTATGCTCTCATGTTTTAATGACGAATCTTACATCCGTTTTCTTTTTACAGGTTATCTCGTACACGCATAGAGTTTCTGTGGTGGTGTGTTTCATCTACCGCATTCGCCGCTAGGAGCGCTGTAGTAGCTGTTCAGTTAAGATGGCGTCTGTGACAGAGAAGGCACAATGTGTTGTGTGGCTTGCAGAAACAAAATCTCCTGTCAGTGTTCAGCGAAGGTTCAGAACAAAGTATGGAAAAATCCACCTGATGTGAAGTTAATTAAGTCGTGGATGAAAAAATTCTTGGAAACTGGAAACGTGGAAAAGGGAAAGAGCAGTGGTAGACCATCAGTTTCCGATGGGACGATGGAAAACATTCAAACTCTCATCTTCCAACAAGATGGTGCACCCCCTCATTGGGCGCATGTTGTTCGTGAAACTTTCGACGCAACATTTCCAAATCGGTGGATTGGCAGGGACGGGCCAATCCCATGGCCCCCAAGATCACCAAACATTACCCCGCTGGATTTCTTTCTCTGGGGCCATGTTAAAGATTTGGTTTATGCAACAGTTGTTCCAGATATCAGGACATTGCGAGAACGCATTACGGATGCAATTGCAACAGTTAACCAACAAATGTTGGAAAATGTGTGGCGTGAGTGTGAATACCGTTTAGACATTTTACGTGTCACTAGGGGTGCACATGTGGAAGCTTATTAAGTTCATTAACTATGTATCAAAACTTTGTATGTTTATCTACTTATGATTAAAACTGTTTGAATACGAGTGTTTATTTAAAAGTTATAGCATGCTTTAATCAGGGTAATCATTTATGGACACCCTATATATATATATATATATATATATGCCGAAATAATCACGAAGGAAACAGACAATAATTAAAAATATTTTTCAAAACGTAATTATTGTGGCCTTTTATAAGTTAAAGCCGATTGAAACGTTTTTATAGACCGAGAATAAAGCACAAACTAATTTCAAAACGCATTTATTATGGCATTTATAAGTTAATTAACACTTCATGAAAAGTAGAATATGATCACTTACATTTCAATTGAATTGCCTGTAGGATCTACCGCTGCCTCGCAATTTTCAGCGATACTCTGACTAGAAAATAACGCATCCTGATCTGCAACTCTGAAAATTATGCTCGCTGCATGGGCATAATCGGGCTCGTCCTCCATCAGATCGGAGGAATTGTACAAAGACAGTTGGCTCATGTTGTGTAAATCACTAGCGGGAAATGGACGAAACCGAGTCTCTGCGTCGAAATTCTTCCTTTATAAGGGGGCATGTGATTAACCCACAAGCGCGATCCTTACCACCATATTGGCAGGCGGTGAAATTTGGGCGGACTTAGCGCTTAGGCCGGTATAGCAGCAAACCCGAGGTCCTGGGGCCGACCCACAGTGTCGTGATTGGCTGACTCCATGAAGTCTGGGCGTATATTGAGGTTCTGAATGTAGTAGGCTAGGTGCAAGCTGTAAACCCTAGATCCTGTCCCAAAGCTGGATCCTACCTGCTTTGCAGATAGTTGGTGAGGGAAGCTATATTTTTGGCCTCTTTGCGAGTAACCCGGTGCCCACGTTGGGCTTTCCATCATGAAAAAGAAAAAAACTATAGTATTTGTCACTTATCATTACTTATTCGAACTATAGTGGATGTAATTTCCCAGAAGAATTCCTTGTTCCATGCACGGTCTGTGTTTAATATATAAGTTTTTCAGGGGACCATTCTGAGTTTGTATATATATATATATATATATATATATGTATATATATATATATATATATATATATATATATATATATATATATATATATAAGCACACATACCAACCACAAACATCCCCATATTCTTCCAGATTGACTGTGCACCATTCAATAACCAGTCTGTACCCATATATGGAGAGCTCGACTTAAACATGAATTGCCAAGGTAAAACCCATGATTTAACGGCATATGTCACTTCCGCATTACCGGCAAGCGTGAGTGCCATTCTGGGAGTTGATTTTATGTTAAGGCATGATGTTACCGAGACTGTTAAACGAGGACGATTTATTACTATCAAAGATGTCCTTAGGACTTTAATAGAGGACCATTCAATCCATCAGTGAGACGAATGTTTGTCCTTGGTCCAATATTTGCATAACAAGTTGAAACATTCCTCCACAGGCGTTAAACCCTTCTTCCTTTTCTTTGGGAAGGAGCCCAACAAGGAGGATTTTGATAACATAAATGCTATCGATTGCTACCATCAAAATGACGACCATTATAATTGGCGCCATTTGAAAATGATACAGGACGCCTACGAGGCAGTGAGGAAGGAACTGGTGAAGAAGAGGAAGGAGACGAGCGAGAGGTATAATCACATGAAATTGAGAACGCCTCAGATAGGGGAAAGAGTGTACGTAAGGAGGGTACCCACCCCAGGTGTGCCGAAGGCCTTACAGCAGGTCTATGATGGGCCTTACGTAATCATTAAGAAGTTTAACCCCTATGTCTTCTTTACAAAACACCTAGAAACAGGAAAGGAAAGGCGAGTCCACATCAGTAATATGAAGACCGAGAAAAATGGTGGCTCAGTGCCCGAGGAAGGTAGTACCGCACAAAAGGAGGATCACGAACATGATCATAGACCTGACGAAGACACTGACGAATCGGCGGAAAAGGGCACCGAACGAGCGATAAAAGAATGTCATAATGCGGAACAGGAGCATCCTCGTCAGACGAAGAATTATTCAGCTCATGTAGACAGGCCACCACCTACGATCGACAGAACGGCGGAAAGTGTGGTAACGAAAAGGGCTCACGGTCGGCCCTCGGAAATGAAAACGGTGGAAGGTAAACTAGATCACATCATTAAGGAACTAGCCAGACAAAGATCACGTCCACAGTTCGAAGATCATCGGAACCACCTATTCCCTTCCCTGAGGCAACCAGGGGAGAGTCGTCAGGCGATAAGGGGATTCGACTCGTCTCCTCTCACGTTAGACGGATCACCGGAAATCACAGACTGGCTTGAGAATAAACCGACCTTTCAGCCAAGTCTGCCTCCCATAAATCGGATGTGCAAAGATTCGAAGATAAAGGAGGACCCTACATCGTGTAACGGTTCCAAGCGCTCGTCGTAACGCCTTTCCGCTACGCGTTGCGATCCAAGGGTCCGGTTGATGCGGATCCACCCACACCGGGTAATAGTTACCAGCGTTTTGTCGTAACGCCATCACGTTACACATTGCGATCCAAGGGTCCGGTGGATGCGGATCTTAGTTCTTACCCTACACCTTAGAATACGGATTTGACTATAGTAGTGTCGAGGCATAGATATATGCGAGATTTCTTCCATATTTATTTTTGAAGAATGCACCCGATCTTGTCAGAACGTTAGAATTGATGGGTTTCATACAGAGGGAACACTCGCAAAAACCCAACTCTTGCGGCCTGACGAAGGAACGCGCACATTTTTAAAATAATTAGGAAAGTGCTCGTTTAGCGAGTGTCCCGATATAGGAAACATGAAAAGGCGATAACGTCATTTGTATATATCATTTCACATTTTCAAATAGTGTACATAAGTGTGTTCTCATACTGGACATGAGTACTTTCGGCAATGAGGTGGAGCATCACAATAAATATACCGATTTTACTATACTGATATTTCCATAGAGTGAACGCAATGCGAAACATGATTCTTTATAATACTTATACTTCATACTTGATACTTCAGCTCCCAGGTAGGCTAGTTTGCCTGTCAGTGGAGCCAGCCTCCTTCGCCATTCCGCCCTGTCCAGCAGCGCTCCCGTTTCCCCGAGCTCTTGCATGCTGGGCAAGTCGTATCTTCGCAAGCTCTCCTCCACTTCGTCCCTACATCTCCTTCTCGGTCTCCCCCGCGGTCTTCTGCCATTCCCTGGTCTCCACTCCCAGCACCTCCTCGCAGTTCTCCCCTCCTCCATTCTCTCCAAGTGGCCCAACCATCTCAATTTGGCAGCGTCGATTTTTCTCAAAATCGGCGTTACTCCCACATTGGCTCTTATTTCTTCATTTCTTATCCTATCTCTTCGCGTCTTTCTCAGAATAGTCCTCAGCGGTCTCATTTCTGCCGCCTGAATTCTACTTCGATCCGCCATGCGCATTTTCCAGTGTTCCGACCCATAAATCAGTATTGGTGTTAAAACTGTTTCGAAGAATATTTTCTTAATCTCAAGGGGCATATGTTCATCTCTCAGTAGCGGGTATAACATTCTGACATTTTTACTAAACTTTGCAATTCTTTCAGTTATTTCTTGCTTATTACCACTTTCTTTAGTAAACACACTCCCTAAATATTTAAATTTTTCAACATTTCTTATTTCCTTATCTCCTATTTGAACTCCAAATTCTCCTTCTTCTCTTCGACATACACTTAATACAGGATTGTATACAAAGTTTTGTCCGATAAATAAAATTTATTCAATAAAACCAAACATAATTAAATATTAATCTTCAGTGGTAGAAAGATGTTCAAAGTAATCGCCTTTATTTGCAATACATTTTTGCCATCTTCCTGGCAATTTCCTGATGCCATGTGCAAAGAATGTCCGTGGTTTAGCGGTAATCCAGGCATCTAGAACAGCGTGAATTTCTTCCGCAGATGAGAACTTCCTACCACGAATTAAAGATTTAAGTGGGGAGAAAAGGTAAAAATCAGACGGTGCGAGGTCTGGTGAATATGGGAGAATGTGGCAATACTGTAAAACCGAGATCGCGCAGTTTCTGAACAGTTTTAGCAGCTGTATGAGGCTTCGCGTTATCATGGAGGTAGTGAAGATGGTGGTATCCCCCATTAACTAGTCGCCGACGTTTTTGCTGAATTGCTACCTTCAAGCGATCTAAATGCTGACAGTAAATATCAGCATTTATTGTTTGTCCACGTGGCAATACCTCCAAAAGGAGAACACCCTTGCAGTCCCAGTATACCGAGAGCAGATGTTTACGAATGGTCAACGTCCGTTGAGCTTCCACATTTGGGATATCACCATCTCCTCTCCAACTCATATGGTGATAGCTGCCATCATTGTCCCAATAGATCCAAACTTCGTCCATTGTAATTAATTGTCCCAAGAAATCATTTGCAGCATATTTCTCCAACAACTCTAAACATATTCGTTTACGGTTTGCCTTTTGTTCAACAGTTAAATAATGTGGAATCCATCGATTAGATAAATAACGTTTCCCCATCTGAATAAGATGCTGCTGAATTGTTCTGTGACAAACTCCCAGTTCTAATGCAATACTCCTAGTCGTAGCATACTTCTCTGTATCCAGAAAGTTTTGTATACCTGTGTTCAAATCCAGTGATGGTCGACCACAACGTGGTTTATCATCGACATTGAAATTGTTTTCCTTGAATTGAGCCACCCACCGACGACATGTACGTTCATTTGTTGTTTCAGCACCAAGTGTCGAATTTATCTCTGCTGCTATGATTGCAGGTGACATTCCACGTTTCCAGAAGAAATAAATCAGCTTATGTACGTCTCTTCGTTCAAATTCCATGCTTAAAAATAAGCAATAAATGATAAATGCAGCGAGAAATGAATGAAGAGAAAATGATGATGGCTGACGGTTGGGTAGGCTAGGCGCTATGTAGCGCCTAGCCTACGCATAGCCTACGCATAGTGTTCGAAGCACGAGAATTATATATTAAATAAATCAACCGAATTTCAATAGCCATAGACCTCATAATTACAAGAATATCAGCGTTTATTCATCGGACAAAACTTCTCTCTGTCGTCCAGAATGCAATGTCATCCGCATATGCCATTATTCCATTATTATTATTCATTTCATGACATCGCTTGAAACTTGCAATGACTGTGTCCATGTAGGCTATAAACAGGAGTGGTGATATAACACTGCCCTGCTTCACCCCTGTTCTAACTTCAAACCACTCATCATTTTTGTGTCCAGTCCTTGCTTTGCATTCGCTAACTTGATACAAACTTTTCAAAGCCCTAAGAAGTGTCCCCCTTACCCCATAAATCTCCTCCAAACATCTCCACATTCTTCCTCTGGGCACTGTATGGAATGCTTTTTTAAGATCTATGATATTACATAGATGTTAATATTAAATTCCCATGCCTTTTCTATAACGGAACTGAGACCAAAAATAAGATCTACCGTACTTTTATCTTTTCGATAACCATGCTGTTCCTCTCCTAACCTTGCTTCAATTATTTGACTTGCTCTTTTTTCTATTATTCTTTCATAAAGTTTTGTTATATGATTAATAAGCGATATTCCCCTCTAATTCTCACATCTACCTGAGACCCTTTCCTTTATATATTGGAACGATGATTGTTTTTCCTCAATCACAGAGGACTTGACCTTCTCTCCAATATTTATTCAACAGGTTTAGAATTTTTTCTTTCATGGCTTTGCCTCCCTCCTTTATAAGTTCAATCGGAAACTCATCCACTCCCGTTGACTTTCTATTCTTCATTTTATTAACAGCCTCTTCCACTTCTTCTCTGGTGATAATTACCTGTTCTGCTAATTCCTGGTATATTCCATCCGCTTCCTCCACTTCTTCTTCTGGATCTCCATTCAATAGATCTTTAAAATAATCTGACCATCGTCTATTAATTGCTCCAGGTTCCACTATCACATTTCCCGCTTCATTTTTAATACTGTATACTTTTCTCGTTTCCTTCCTATAAGATTTTGCAAGGCCACAAATCAGTTTTTTGTTTCCTTTCTCATCTCTCAACTTTTCTCCCAATTCCCTCATTGCCATTTGTTTTGCCCTTTTCTTCTCCCTCTCAGCTTCATTTCTTGCTTGCACATATTCCCGTCTTGATTCCTGTGTACGTTGCCTCAACCACGTCCTATGTTTTATAGTTTTCTGTTTTAATGCGCCTCTCACTATATCTGTCCACCATGGTGTGTCTTCTTCTTTCTCCCCGCACCCACTCAGTTCACAAAATCTCCTCCGCAACCCTCTTAGCACAATCTCTCACGGTTTCTCATTCATTGTTTTCCTCCATCTCAGCTATATTTATTTCAAGTTCCTCTCTGAATCTGACTCTAATGTTCTCATCCTGCAGTTTCTTTGTCTTAATTACCTTCCTCTTCTCCTCTTTTGTTGCTATCTGCATTTTCAAATCTGCTATCAGTAATCTGTGGTCGGAGTCTAACGTAACCCCTGGTATCACCTTGACGTTTCCAACAATTCTCTTATCGGAGCGTATAAAGTAATCTATGATGGGTTTTTGGTCAAAGTTTCCTGTCACTTGGTTCCACCTGTATCTCGTAAACGTAGGGGTCTCCTGGTGCTTGAAAAACCCGTTCATGATCTTTAGTTCGTTCCTTACGCAGAAATCTATTAGTTTCTCTCCCTCTGCATTTCGGTTCTGTTCTCCGAAAGGTCCAATTACCGGCTCCACACCCTCCCTCTCCATTCCCACTCTACCATTGAAATCTCCCATAAGCAGTCCCACCTCCTCTCCTCCCACTTCATAATTGTCATCTAATAGTTCCATGAAGTTGGTCTTCTCCTCTTCACTATGCCCCTGTTGTGGCGCATAAACCTGGTAGAGAATATATGTTTTATTCCTAATTCTCAACTTACATTTCATTAGTCTTTCGCTTATTAATTCTACAGTCTGTATGTTTGGGGACAATCTCGGTCCAATAATCATTGCCACTCCGTGCATCCTCCTCCGACCCTCCTCCACTCCTCTGTACATGAGCACATATCCATCCCCCAAGTCCCTTCCCAGTTCTCCACCCATATGCCTTGTTTCTGCCATTCCTAAGATGTCGATTTTCCTTTCTCTCATAATGTTCAAAATTTCATCCTCTTTCCCCCTATAAGTTGCTATGTTAAACGTTCCGCATCGAATCCTGAGTGTGTCCATTCTTCGTGTCCAGTTTCGTTTCCTTGTCCGTGATCTGTTTATCAATCCTGGTTCCGAGGCTGGTTCTTGAATTTCTCGAGCAATAAGGTTTTTACACCACCGGCTTGCTAGGCCTGTCGTGGCAACCCTCCTCTTTTATCCGGGCTTGGGACCGGCATGGGATTCCAGATGTCATTCTCCATGGCAAATTATATTCGGGCGTTAGACCTTATATAGCCTGAAATATTAGCGTGAACATCAGAATTGGTATTGATATTAGTATTGGTATTAGTATTAGTATTAATACGTGGTCTGGTAATGTTGGTATCATCATAATTATTGTTATTATCATTCTGACTATTATTATGATAATTATTATCATTATTAGTATTATTCTTATTAATTATTATCTAAGTTATTATTATTATTATTATTATTATTAGTAGTAGTAGTAGTATGATTGTTATCATTGTTGTTATTATTATTATTATTAGTAGTAGTAGTAGTAGTATGATTGTTATCATTGTTGTTATTATTATTATTATTATTATTATTATTATTACTAATCGATTCTTAACATTATTCAGTGACTTACAGGATCTATTATTTAAACTGGAGCGTACGGTAGCTTTGGTAGGTATCTAGTCAGAGGAAGATGAAGAGAAAAAGCAGATGATCTGCCTTCTAAATTAAAGGTTTGGTATTGGATGATTGTCTGTATGTGTGTGTGTGTGTGTGCGCACATGACTCCGTGTGCGTGTGTCGGTGTGAGAATACATGAGTACTTAAAGGCCTGCTTATATATGTAAGTATATATATGTGTCGCGCGTGTGCGCGAGCCACTGCCCGCTTGCGACTTTTATGATGAACTCACTTTGGACAATCCAACGAAGGTGGTCCTTGTTGGTTAAGCTCGGCCTTAGCCGAGAGCATCCGAGTAACAGTAAACAGTTTTTACCAAGTTTTTCCCCGAAGGGGTGAACGGAAACACTTCACTTCTAAATTGGAGTTTTCGTTCACTCATATAATTTTTATTACTCAAAGTATATACAGAACGTGGCACTGATAATCAGAAGTTTACAGGGGGAGAGGTTTTTACCTCTTGCAACAACAGCTCAAGCAGGAATTTAAAATGAGGAGGCTTGTCCTCCTCGAGTAAGGGTTACAGCAGGAATTTAAGGCGAGGGGGCTCGGCCTCCTCGGGTAAAGGCTAAGGCAGGAATTTAAAGGGGAAAAGGTGCAACCTCTTGTAACAATGGCCCAGACAGGAAGTTAAGGCGAGGGGTGAGGTGCAACCCCTTGTGACACTGGCCCCGGCAGGAATGATTTAATTTACAATACAAGAAATAAATAAGTCTAAATTTTGGGGGAGTGCAGTTGAAGGTTAAGCTCCCACTTTAACTGGAGAGCTAAAGAATTCTGACGTTAAGCATAATTTAAGCATACCACGAGATTTCGAAAGATAAAAAGATTAAAAAAAAAAATACTAATTTTTGTAAGGTATACATTTTTGGATGGCAGCATAATGTCGGGGTGCCGACGTGTACCGAGTACATTAAGTACATTAATAACATAATCTAAATAGGTGATACAATTTATATAACGAAGGAGAGTTCTCCGCTGTTCTATAATTTAAAGGGGATTAACAACAATGTTATATATTTATAGTTACCAATAATTACGCCAACTTATGTCAAATATCATTAGAAGAATGGTTGGTTATAATTTGAAAGCCTAAAAGCCAGCGATGATGAAAACGGAGGAAAAATACAGTGTACTTTCCATTGGAAGTACACGGACACTTATGATAACGTAACACATAAGTAACATAGACTTTGAATGACAATTAGGTAGAAATAGTAAGTACGAGTAATGAGAACGTGGATAACTATGTGACGTAAGCAGATAACGAACCAGTGGCCTGACATGAAAACAATACAGTATATTATAATAACATAACATAACATAACATCTTAACGTTATAAATTGGTAGTAGAAGCAAGAGAGAAGAGTTCGGATTCAGAGGCTCGCTTTTGGCGACGTCATCGGAATTCCAACATTCATATCAGCATTAACGAATATCTTGCGAGAGGTGAAATAATTAAAAGAAAAAGTAAAAAGAATACACGTGGACGTATTTACATGTACGTAATCATGATCGTCAAGGGACATGTACGACTGCACAAAGTAGTGTACACATATCGGTTGTCACACAATAGGTTGTATGCGTAATATAGACACGAGTAAACATAGACTGATAGAATGATAGGGCATAAGTAGACAATAGGTAGATGAATGAATAAGTAGTAAAATTAATAAAGGATAGCGGTCAAGAAAGAACATGGATGTATGAATGAGTATGGTCGAATAATATTTGTATTGCATAACACCAGACAGGATACAACATATAAATAATGACTTATAGAGAGTGAAGTTTTTTATTATTATTAAAGAATTTACCATACATTAAATACGAAAGATAGCCACATACTAAACACGTGATTCAGACTTCAAGGTATTCAAGGAAACTACGTTACTTTATGACGTCATAGTGATTTACTTTGTACGTACAGTATAAGTCATTATTGGGAGAAAGTAAAGGAGACGAATTAGAGAGACACAGTTAAGGGACATTCGCTTTTCACAGCGAACTTCTAATGGCACAAACATGGATACTGCTCAACCATAGAAATGGTAGGTCGCATGGTTGTGACATATGAATGTGGGTATGCATGCATGTATATGCATGTGTATGTGTATGTATCTATATATATATATATATATATATATATGCGTGTATATGGGGCACATGTGAGTAAACGAATGTGCGTGTGTGTGCACCTGTGTGCATATGGAAATAGCGATGTTAGTACAGACCCTCAGGAATATTTGCCAACGTCCCCATCTATATATATATATATATGAGTGTAGGTTGGGTTGTTGTTGTTGTTTAGTCGATCAGCCCACCCTGATCGAGCAAGCCGGCGGCACGCAGGTAACCGATCGCCCTCTCCGGAGTGGATCAGAGGTTCAGCGCACTAGTGATGTTGTGTTGTGTTCGTTGTTGTGCTAGAGCGGTACAGTCTGTCATAATGTGTTCAATTGTTTGTGGTGTGTCCTGGCACAGGTGGCAGGTGTCGTCTATGGAGTTGTCTAGTCTGTGTTTATATGTCCGTAAGTTGGGGTGATGTCCACATCGGAATCGTGCTAAGTTAACTCGATCCGATCTGCTCAGGCTGATCTCTGACCTGTTAATGGGTGGCGGCTTCGCACCTAGGACCGCATTCGGACCGAGTCGTGTCAGTGCTTTGTGGGTTAGGTGTGTGTGTATGTGTTTTCTGTACTGTGTGATGTCTGTGGGGCGTGGTATGGAATGGAGTATTTGGTTATAATGTCTCTCTGGTGTTACCTTAATGGTGCGAGGTGTTGGTGCATGATTGTACATGTAGTGGCAAGGGTGTTGTGGGTTAGTTGTCGCTGCTGCCATGAATTGTGTTCCCCTCATGTCTAAATGTTCCCTAACTTTAGTATTTTTGTTTCTGTGTGCAGGTGTTCTATTGGTGTTGTTTGAGTGCATCCTGTAATGATACGAAGTGCGTTGTTTTGTATTGTTGTAAGGTGTTTATGTGTGTGTTTGAGATAATGGGTGCCCAGCATGGGCTAGCATAGTCCATAACTGAGCGAATATATTGTTTGTATATGAGTGATGTTGTTTCCTGCTGGTGTCCAAAGTTTGTGCCTGTTAGTACCCTAAGCGTGTTAAGTCTTGACGTACATTTGTTTTTAATGTCCTGAATGTGGTTTGCAAAAGATAATGATGTGTTGTATGTGACCCAAGTATTTTGGTCTGTGAGTGTGTGGAATGTTGATGTTGTTTAGTGTAAGCTGTGGAATTACCTGGTGTTCTTTTGTGTTGCTTGTAAGCAAGGTGATGGTTGATTTTGTGGGCGCTACTTTGAGTCTATTGTGTGTGAGCCAGTCTTGTATACTGTTTATGTATGTTTGTAGGTTATTTGTAGCGGTGTCGATGTTGTTGTGGGTGGATGTTAGAGTGATATCATCTGCATATGATAAGGTAAGCTTGTTATCTATGGGTGTTGGAATGTCATGCATGTATAAGTTGAAGAGTGTTGGTGAGAGAACAGAGCCTTGAGGGACCCCGTTCGGAAAAAGCTTGTTTTTGGATGACTTGCCATTAAATGTGACATGTGAGTATCTTCCTGAAAGATAGTTGCTCAGCCACCTTTTGGTGTTATTGTGCATGTTTGTGTTGAGTATTTTGTTTATGAGAGGGAAGCGTGGGATAGCATCAAATGCTTTACTAATGTCTATTGTTGCTAATAGTGTACGTTGAGCTGGTCGTCTGGAGTTGATGCCATCCATGATGTGCTGCGTGAGGTTAGTGAGTAATGTCGTGGTTGAGTGGTGAGGTCTGAATCCATGTTGAGTAGGCGATAGTGGAATGTGTGGGTTGGTGATTTGTAAGATTAGTCTTTCTGTTACTTTGGAAGGTGTGCATAGTAAAGTAATGGGTCTATAGGAAGCTGGTTCTGTTGGATTTTTGTTTGGTTTGAGTAGTGTAATAATTTTACCTTGTTTCCATATGTCAGGAATAATACAGTGTTGGTATGAATATGTGCTGATATTTGTGAGAGCTAGTATTCCTTGTGGGCCCAAGTGTTTAAGGTGTATGTTAGATATGTTGTCTGGTCCAGTAGCCTTCGAATTCTTAATGTTTTTGATGATCTTGGTGGTCTGGTCTGTATTGAAGGGTGTAATGGTCGTGTCGAGTCTGTAGGTTTTCTTGTGTCTGGCTGTTTGTCTGTCTGCGTGTTTCTGGTTGTTGTCTCTGTTTAAGTGACTTATCTTTGCGTAGTGATTAACTAGAATGTTAGCTTGTTGTGTGTATGTTGGGATATTATTTTGGCTGCGACAGATAGCCGCGTGTGAGGTGTGAATGCCGCTGTTAGAGTGGGTAATGCTGTTTATAGTCTTGTATAGCCTGGATGTATCTGTGGAGTGGTTTAGTGTTGTTATGAATTCCCTGAATGTTTCTGTTTGTTTTTCTTTGAGTTTGTTGTTTATTTCTGTGTTGAGCTGTTGTATCTGCTGTTTTATGGCTTCTGTGTGTGGTGTTTGTGTGTTATATTTGAGGTTGTTACGTTGCCTTATGAGGTGGGCTATTTCTCTAGTGTAATTTGGGTTGTATTTCCTAATGTTGCCCTTGGGTATGTATTTGTTTGCATTATTGATGATCTGATTAAATGTCTTGAGTGTTGTATTGATGTTTATGATGGGTGTGCTGTTTAATGTGGTGAATTGTTCCTCAGTCTGTATTTTGAACTGTTCCCAATCAGCTTTCTTGTAATTTCTGTAAGTGTGCCTAAGGCTGGGGCAGAGTGTAGAATGTGTTGTAATGATGATGGGCAGGTGGTCTGATGACAGTTGTTTTTCTGTTCTCCATTGTGTATGTGTTGCTAGTGAGGGGGAACAGAACGTTATGTCTGGGGAGGAGTTTGAGTATCCTGCTTGATGTGGTATGTGTGTATGTTCTTCTGTATTGTTAAGAATGAAGAGGCTGTTTAGTTGTGGCTATGTTGGCGCCTCTGGTGTTGTTTTGGTTGTGCAGGTACCAACTAGTGTCTTTGGCGTTGAAGTCTCCTCCTAAGATGACATTAGTGAGAGAGGCAGATTGTGTAACTGTGGATTGTAATTGGCTGGCACCTGAGGTGAACTATCTGGTGGGATGTAAATGTTGATTAGTGTGGTGTTGTGTTTTGCGCGTGTTTTAATGTTAACTGCCTGTATTTCTATCGTGTTATCTGCTTGGATTGTGTTTGTAATGTTTTGGGTAGCATCAGTGTAGCTAATGCTTTTACGTATGTAAGTGATGAGTCCACCCCCGTTACCCTTACCCAGTACGATCTTGACGGATCGCCGTGAAGTCAGGGATGGTGGGTGTTTTGTGTGTGCGTTTTAGTTTTGTTTCTTGTATAAGTGCTATGTGAATGTTTTGTTTGTGTACGAATTCCCTAAGCTGCATGATTTTGTTTGTGAGGCCATCTACGTTGTACTGTAATATGTTAATATTATACTTCTGTATGTGTCTCATGGTGCTATTGTGTCTATGTCTTTGTGTATGGTGACATGTGTAAGTTGTAGTGGGGCCTGGATTAGTCTTAATGTCGCCAGAGAGTAAGAGTAGTTCGGGGAGCACGCAATTGCTCCCTGTAATTGAAAAAATAGCACGCTGAGAATAGGTCCGGCCCCGGAAGCCGATCGGCACTCTGACCGTGCCACACAACAGGCCGTCGACTGCCAGTCTGACCAACCGTAGACAGCCCGCTGCACGGAGATTTGAGGAAGTTTGGCCACCAGCGCGTTGATGTTTTGGTTTGACGTCGCCTCTTCTTCGCGTTGACGTGTCCCGCGCTGGAGGATGCAGCCACTGTTAGAAGCTTCCTCGTCAGCTGCTAACACTTTTTTCACGTTGTTATAGCTACCTGTTCAGAGGTCTTTTATAAACAAATCTCAGTTTTCTGCTCAAAACGGCTCTTTCTAATTTTAAAATTGATTAGTCAAGGAAGGAAGATGTTGACTTCTATTTTGCGGCAACAGTTGATGATATTTATGTTACTTTACTGATTAATGAAAATGATTAGGCTCTTCAAGTTATAAAAGATTTCTTTCGTAATAATTGCTAAATACGAAACACAAAACGTATATGCAAACAGGATGATGATGCTTAGACTACTCAAGTTGATGAAGTTTTCTCTTTCTCATATATTGTATCGACGTAATACTGTAAATATATTTAAAGTTTCTGCATAAATAACTTGTGTTTCATAGAAAACAAAGACTTCCCTCAATCTTCTATCACATCCAAACAGTCTAAACGGTAAACAAGCAATTTTTAGTTTTTGTACGTTATGTGGTGAGTATAAGATTTTAAAGTTTTGTGAGATATTTTTTTGTGTGGATGTTAGTGTGATTCTTTCATTTTACTAGTTCATAGATTATAGTATGTATGTCGGTGTGTATGATTTGAAGAAGCGTGTATGTAAAAGAACACCCGTCCATCCATGAGGTCCTACCACTTGACTATAATCCACGTACAGCTTTTATCCACAAAAAGGTCCGCTGGAAGGGATAAGGTTATAGGAAGGGTTACTTGGAAACAAGAAGGGGATGCCACAGATGAATTAAAGTTAAGATGAAAATAAATAAAATTAATAAGATAAATAAATTAATATTAATGAGATATGCAATGGTAGGTAGAGGGAGTTAATTAGTCAAAATTATTGTCAGAAGGGGCACTTGTACCCCGATTTGTACCCCTAAATATTCCATGCCTGGCGTAAAATATAAAACGTAAAGTGTAAACTTATAGACGAGATATAAAAATAGACAAGGTTCTACGCCAGGCAGGGAGCGCTCATACCAAGTGGATCGACGTACGTGTTCTCAGTTAGAGTGAGCGTTACCCCCTACTTGGAAGACTTGCGCGCCCTCCGGAAAAAAATGGAATTACTGCAGATCGAGTGTAACCATGTGTTGCAATCATATGGGGAACTAAAGGACAATAATCGGCTCGTATCAGAACTGCATCTCATTTGGAGGACAGTCGATAATCTCTACGACCAACTGGACGAAGCCAGCAAGGAGATCTGCACCTTCTTTGACATTCTATCCAGGGAGGACGTCGACGATCGCAGTAACAGGGGGCTGAGCAATGCTGTGGGGGACTTCTTCCACACAGCCTTTGGAGTAGCCAGGGACGCCACTGTGGAAGAATTGCTACAACACGTGCAAATAATCGAGAGGAACCAGGAAGACTGCTGCGGCATCGAACCACCATCTAACGCTCATTAATACCACCATATATGATGTATCTGCTTTGAGGAGATACGTCACCGAACTTCGAGACAACCTCGATTCTTTCCAAAAGAGCATCATAGCCTACTTCAGGAAGCGTCTGCAGGAAGACTCGTATATCACATTCTGCAGGTATTGGCCCAGTCCTTGAGCTCGTTCACTGAGGGTGTCAACGTCAGGATTAGTAGGCTTAAGACCGCGCTTCTCGGAGCTTAAAGGGGACATCTGACGACGTATCTATTTGACCCGGCCTTCTGCATGAAATTACTAAAAGAGGTGGAAACAAAGATAGGAAGGCTATTACCATATACAGTGTCTTCAGTTACACTGCCCAAATACTTCGCATTAGCAAGGATCACTCTGGTTAGGACGAATGAGGAGACGATCCGCATAATTGATCTCCTTCCAGTAAAGGCCATCGAGAGTCAGATGACCTTATACCGGGTCCTGCATTTACCGATATGGACCCAAGACCGGATTGGTCTGCAAATTGGAATGCAAATGTCACCGTTCTTCAGTCACAGAAAACGAAGATTCCGATTTGAAAGCAAGTGACAGTTTGAAAGTTTGCAGACACTGAATTAAATATCACTCTGAGAGTGATATGTAATTCAGTGTCTGCGCGCATAAATTACATAAAATTCTCAAAAGCTGTCGATAGTGAATGCAAGTGATACAGTCTTTAAGTCCGCGCGCACTGAATTACGTATCACTTGCAATCACTGTTGACAGTGTTTGCAAACCATACATAATTTTGCGTGAAGTAAAAGCATGAAATTTTTACTGTACCTTGTCTACACACGGGGAATTAGTCCCCAAGTGCAAAACATGTTTTATGTGATGTCCTCTCAGCTCATTAACTTGCATACGAACAACAAAATTTTGCGGTACTCTGGACAGAGTATCCGTTGAAATCTAAATATTTTTTTGTTCGCTTGATGCTTTCAATTCTTCTACTCTGTATGGATTTTGTTTAAACACTCATTTAAATAGCCGTACAGATAAAAGTCATAGGGATTTAGATCTGGTAATGTTGGTGGTCATGATATTCTTTTATCATATGAAATGGTGGTCAGAATACTCCTTTATCAATGAAAATTGTTCAGTTCAAAGGAATGTATTCATTAAAAGAAATGTATTCATAGTGTTCCTCCTGTTGTTCCTCTTTCGTCTTTGTCTCTCATCTGGTACTTTTCCTTCCTGTTGGAAGTTCGCGTTCAGTCAGCCTGTCCCAAAGAAGGGTGACCGCTCTCAACTCTCCAACTATCGTCCAATTGCTTTGATTTCTAGCCTTTCCAAAGTTTTTGAATCTATCCTTAATAGGAAGATTCGTCAGTATGGGTTCCGCAAGAAATGTTCGACTGGCGATCTTTTTGCATATCTCTCTGACTCTTGGTCATCCTCCTTTCGGGATTTCGGTGAAACTTTTGCTATTACGTTAGACATATCAAAAGTTTTTGACAGAGTCGGGCACAAATCTTTAATTTCCAAACTGCCCTCCTTCGGTTTCTATCCTTCTATCTGTGCCTTCATCTCTAATTTCCTTTCTGGCCTATCTATAGCTGCGGTTGTAGATGGCCACTGTTCTTCTCCTAAAGCTATTAACAGTGGTGTTCCTCAGGGTTCTGTCCTGTCACCCACTCTTTTCCTTTTATTTATTAATGATCTTTTAATCCGCACTTCCTGTCCTATTCACTCCTATGCCGATGGTTCCATTCTTTACTTTTCCACCCACTTCCCAAAGCATCCCTCTCAACAGTCACTCCATGATTCGCGGAAGACGGCTATGGAACACCTGATATCTGATCTTTCTGCTAACTCTGATTGGAGCAGACAAAACTTTGTGGTTTTCAATGCTTCTCAGTTCCTTCATCTGTCTACTCGTCACAACCTTCCACACGACTATCCCCTTACCTTCTTCAACACACAACTCAATCCTTCCTCTTCTCTCAACATTCTTGGCATTTCCTTATCTCGTGATCTTTCCTGGAAAGTTTACATATACTCTCTTTCCTAAACAGTTTCTAATAGGTTAGGTGTGTTGTATCGCCTCCGCAGTTTCTTCACCCCTGCTCAGTTGCTGTCTTTGTATAGGGGTATTGTCCGCCCCTGTATGGAATATGCTTCTCATGTATGGGGTGGCTTAACCCACACAGCCGTACTTGACCGGGTAGAATCAAAGGCTTTTCGTCTCATCACTTCCCCGACTCTTACTGACTGTCTTCAATCCTTCTCTCTTCGACGCAATATTGCCTCACTCTCTCTTTACTGTCGCTATGGTAACGAACACTGCTCTTTTGAACACTGTAATTGCATGCATCCTCCTTTAAGGAGAGCACACAGCACCAGACTTTCTCTACTTTTTCATTCCTTTTCTGTCGAACTCTCTAACGTAAGAGTTAATCGATATTTTCAGTCTTTCATCTACTCAACCAGTCAACTCTGGAACAATCTTCCTTAATCCATTTTACCCCTGTCTATGATTTCCAATCTTTCAAACGCAGAGTGTCCAGACATCTCAAAAACTCTGGACCTTGAATTTGGCTCTCTTCTTCTTCTATGGGGAGGGGGGGGTGCGCTTTTGCGGGCATTCGCCCTTGGCCCCTCATTCCTGCATTAAAAAAAACAAAAAAAAATTCCGAACAGACAAAGGATTATATACTAATTACTGGTCGTATATTCCACACAGCTAAAAAATTTTAATGCTCCAAACTTCATTACATAAACTCAGAGAATATAAAATAACTTCAAACTTGGATCAATTTAATGAAGAAATTAAAAGAATAACGCAAAACCTGGCAAATAATGGATTCCCTCACTAGTATGCAACATATCTGATGTTTCAACAAACATAACTGTTTTTTATCAATTCAAGTGTGCTGAATCCAAAAATCACATCCATTTTTTCTCAGCACGTACAGTTTTTTGGCAGATACTTATCACCCATTTTGTATGGGTAGTATATAGACATACACCCAATTATGCAATGTATGTGTACAATATACACACATAGAATGATTTATTCATTATACTTATATGCAAATACCATATATATATATATATATATATATATATATATATATATATATGGAGAACATATTGAGGAAATAAATAAATTCGGGGCCTTTAACTTAAACTCCAAGACTATAAATTGGGAAGCAATCAGATCGCACATGTCTCAAATAGAATGGAGCAATTTTCGAGAATAAAACAACTGAAGAAATGCTAACAACCTGGAAGAAAAAACGCTGAGAATTTTAGAAAAATATGCTCCAAAATCACAGCCAAAAGGAAAGAGGAGCTGGTTAGAGAGGCAAAAGAGAAGACTATTCCGCAAAAGAAAGAGAGTGGAGGCGAAGTTAGGCAACTGCGGAGATAATGACAGGAAAGCAATAAAAGAAAAACTGGAGGGTATCGATAGGGAAATACAAGCCCTGATTAAGGACCATAGAGAGATGGAGAGGAAAAGGCGGTAGAAGCAATAAAGGAAAATCCAAAATACTTCTATAGCTACGCAAAAAGGAAAACAAAAACGTTCGCCGCTATTGGGCCCTTAAGGACGAGAAATAATGAACTAACCGACTATCCAAGATAAATATCTGATACAGTAAGAGCTCAATATGAATCAGTTTTCAGTACCCCAAAAAGTGACAAAGCGATACCTGACATAAATGCATTCTTTGAAGAGGAATTGCAAGAAGAGTATACAACAGACTTTGATTTTACCCCAGATGTAGCGAGAGCTATAGGACAAATGAAACCGGATTCAGCTGCAGGTCCGGACAATTGGAACGCATTATTGATTAAAAACTGTAAAAATGAAATAGCTACACCTTTATACTGGATATGGAGAAGATCCCTAAACACTGGGGAAATACCGAGCATCTTGAAAAGAGCAAACATTCTTCTTATACAGGGTGTTTGAAAACTTTCTGTACAAATTGTAATGGGGGATAGGCAACACCAAGACAAACCCTTTTCGTCTATAAGTGTATGTCCGCTGACGTCACCATTCGGCGCGAGAGGGCGCCGCTGCAATTGGCTAAAAGGTGAAGTGGGCTAGACTCGCGCTTGCCGCGGGCATTCTTAAATCGGACGTAGTACGCGTAACATGGAGCGCTTCACGACTGCTGAGATGACTGACATGCATATGGTGTATGGGGGCTGCCAATGGAAACGGAAGAGCTGCTGTGAGGTTGTACCGACAGCGCTTCCCAAACAGACGTGTGCCAAACCACCAAACGTTTGCGCATTTGCATCGGCGACTGCGAGAAACTGGAACATTCCATGCAAACATGCATGACACTGGTCGGGAGAGAAACGTGCGCACTCCTGACATGGAAGAAGAAATCCTACGGCGATTTGAGGACAATCCAAGCGCAAGCACGCGAGGTGTTGCACGTATCCTCGGTGTGAACCACGACCTGGTCTGGAGAGTGTTGCACGAGCAGCAGTTACATCCGTTTCATCGTCAGAGAGTCCAGGCATTACAACCTCGGGATTACCCTCTCCGTGTGGAATTCGCACGCTGGTTTCTGCAGCAGACAGCGGTGCAGCCTAATTTTCCGGCTTATGTGCTGTTCTCAGATGAGGCCTGTTTCACACGTGAGGGTGTGTTTAACATGCACAATTCTCACGTGTGGGCGCACGCAAATCCACATGCTACACGGGTTTGTAATGCCTGGACTCTCTGACGATGAAACGGATGTAACTGCTGCTCGTGCAACACTCTCCAGACCAGGTCGTTGTTCACACCGAGGATACGTGCAACACCTCGCGTGCTTGCGCTTGGATTGTCCTCAAATCGCCGTAGGATTTCTTCTTCCACATCAGGAGTGCGCACGTTTCTCTCCCGACCAGTGTCATGCATGTTTGCATGGAATGTTCCAGTTTCTCGCAGTCGCCGATGCAAATGCGCAAACGTTCGGTGGTTTGGCACACGTCTGTTTGGGAAGCGCTGTCGGTACAACCTCACAGCAGCTCTTCCGTTTCCATTGGCAGCCCCCATATACCATATGCATGTCAGCCATCTCAGCAGTCGTGAAGCGCTCCATGTTACGCGTACTACGTCCGATTTAAGAATGCCCGCGGCAAGCGCGAGTCTAGCCCACTTCACCTTTTAGCCAATTGCAGCGGCGCCCTCTCGCGCCGAATGGTGACGTCAGCGGACATACACTTATAGACGAAAAGGGTTTGTCTTGGTGTTGCCTATCCCCCATTACAATTTGTACAGAAAGTTTTCAAACACCCTGTATATAAAGGAGGGGACAGATCTCAAGCAAAGAACTATAGACGAATGACATTGACGTCCCACCTCACCAAAGTATTTGAAAGAATAGTTAGAGAGAAAATTTATGATTTCCTGGAGACATGGGAAAGATTCAACGAAAATCAGCATGGATTCCGATCAGGTAGATCATGCCTATCACAACTAATAGAACACTACAACAATATCCTAGATGCATTGGAAGGCAATGACAACTATGATGTTATATACACAGATTTTGCTAAAGCACATAAAATGAAATATATGGGAATAACAGGCAAAGTGGGAAAATGGATCTACAACTTCCTCAGAGAACGTCTGCAGGTCGTCAAAATTCAGGGTGTATCATCATCAGAATTGGAAGTACGCAGCTCAGTACCACAAGGGACAGTACTGGCCTACTCCTGTTCATTTTCATGCTAACAGAAATAGACAGCGGAGTAAACAGCAACAGTATAGTAACATCCTTTGCAGACGATACAAAGATCAGCAGAAAAATCAGCGATGTACAGTGCTTACAATAAGTCTCGCGCCTCTGTCTCGTCCCCAGCTAGTCTGTTAGGTATAAAATGGGCGGTCCTTATGGCAGCGGAGGTGTGTTCGGATTGGTGCACATAGTTGCTCTAACCCCATCTAACACATTTTAGTGTTTAAAATACAAATGATTAAGAAGCAGAATGACCAAGTTTCGGGATGTTGGGATGGTTATGGAGCAATCCTAGTCATCATAATATTAGCTGGGCATTACATTATACCGTCTCAATATATACTGTAGACTATAGAGAACGACTAATTCTGCAAATATCCCAAATCATGGCATGATACCTAAGTTATTTTGACGCAGGTCTAAATTATTTGCTCAAATGCAATGATTGATATTAAGTAATTGTTGGGAATTGTTGTCAATATTGTTGTTTGTGATACATATCCTACGTGAAGAATCTAATGATCAAATTCCTCAGTGAACCTCTCACGCGCTCGCATTTCGAGGAAGTCACGGTCGTCTCACTAATAGATAGTTTATCCATTGTTTTAAGTGGTAACCTATTCCATCTTATGAAAGTCATTAGTCTAAAGCAAGACTGGTGGGCCGTGAATCAGAGAAATTTGCATTTGATTTGTTCATCGTAATTATTACGTAATATAGTATCAGTGTTGGGCACTAAAGCGTTAATCCGATAACAGTTAATTAACGAAGTTAACTTTTGTTAACGGACTATTAACGGAAGTTAATTTCCATTTATCGTTATCGGACCAGTTAACTTCCGATAACTCGATATTTAGTCTGTTAAAGTCCGTTAACACGTTAACTGCGAGGAGTCATTCACGGAAGATCACCGCTCCGCGAATGAATTCAAACCGCCATAACTTCAGTTTGCCAATTCCGTCCTCTGCCGCAGTGGAACGGCTCTTCTCTCTCGGCAAGGACATCCTGAGGCCCAAGAGGTCAAGACTGGCAGTTGGGTCTAACTTTGAGAAGTTGGTCTTTCTGAAGGGCAACCAGCACATTGTGTCATAGTCTTTAATAAATGTGCCTAAAATTTAATTTTACCTTTCAGTTCCCGCCATAATAATTCTCTGGTAAATTAAAATTTAGTTAATGGTTAGTGGTTACAAGGGTTTCAAAACATGTAATCAGTACATTTTTTATTAAAATAAAAAATAAAATTATTAAGCAAAAAAGTTGCAAAACTTGATAAAAAGTAAAAACCTATTTATTGTTGGATTTTGCATAAATAAACATTTCTATGGGTTTTAAAGCTTTTTTACTTGATTGTTTTAAATGTTAGTAAAGAAATAGTTATCGTTAACGGATTATCGTTAACTTCCGTTAACTTTGTAGTAAAATTATCGGATTATCGTTATCGGAGTTAAAAATTGGGGTTAACGGATTAGCGTTATCGAAGTTAACTTTTTGGTTAACGGTGCCCACCACTGTATAGTATACTGTATATAGTAGTATATAAGAGTTCATTGGTAGCATATTATATGACAATTCCCATAAACATGTGATGGCCTCGATGTTGCCAGTTTTTATTTTTTTCCTGAAACTATTACCTTCTCATAGTTTGTTTCAACAATGCATATATTATCATCTCCACGAGCGTAGACATTGCAAGAAAATTCTAACTAAGGAGAAGTAAAGTTCTTTCATGGTCACAATATATACTTTTATAGATGTCAAACATAAAAATATAATAAAATTCTATATTAATAAATATATATATTCGATACACATTTATGTCATGGCTTTAACATCAGTATTTCGTATAGCTTCCTCCGGCATCAATAATTTCTTGCAATCGTTGCGGCATAGAAGAGGCCAGATTGTAGGGAATGTTTGGTGTTCGACGTAAGCTCTCCCAACTATTCCTCGTGTGAGCTAAAAGTGCTTCAAATGTTCTTTCATTGCGTTGCTCCCATTCGTTAATCATTATTGCCGAAAGGTTTTCAATCGGATTCATATCAGGAGAACATGGTGGCAGAATTAGATTAATAATCTCTGGCTCCCTTTCTTCCTCCCCTTCGTAATTCCCCACCCAACCTCGTTTCCTTCGACATAGCAACGCTTACCTCCATCCTCATTCCACTTCTTTCATTAAACCTATTATCGCTTTTACTGTCCCTTCCTTCCATCCTTCAAAGCCAGCGTTCTTAAACCTAGCACATAAATTATATAATATGGAATCTCTAACACCTTAGATCTCTACGCATTCATGTTACTTGAAGACGCCTGTGTCTTAGGGGAATCTAAGTGTTGAGAGTGGTTTGAGGGGGTAGTCTATAGATTACTACAGATGACCTTGAACGCTCCAACTATTTAAAAATGATTATTTATTACGCACATCATATGGCATAATACACACATGAATTTAAGTATCTCTTACACTATAGGAATGGAATTGAATCCTACCAGAGTTAAAAAGTCGCAAAATATGATAGATTAGTTTTTATTAAGAGGTTACTAAGAGAAAAGGATTTGGGATAGAGCGGAAGGCAGAGTATATATTTTCTCGAGTTTCGGTTATTATTAACGTTATATGAATACATTGCCATGCGGTGTGATCAGAGAGAGAGAGAGAGAGAGAGAGAGAGAGAGAGAGAGAGAGAGAGAGAGAGAGTTACAAGGAGTTACAAGGAAAAGAAGTACCTCAAAAGGCCGAGGAGGTACCAATGGCAAAGGGTGCCACGGAAAATTTTGTACACACTCAAATAGTGTGCAAGATTTGGTCTAACCTTTTCTTGAACTGATCCACAGAGGAACTGCTCACAACTTCCGAAGGTAACCTGTTCCATGTGTCACATATCTTATACGTAAAGTAATTCCCACACACACTAGTCCTAAACCGTTTCAAATCCAACTTCCAACCATTGTTGCGAGTTGGGTTATCATTTAAACTAAACATACTTCTAAAATCGACATCGTTGAACCCGCGTAAGAGCTTGAAAACCTCGAACAGTTGACCGCGCAGCCTCCGGGTTTCAAGCGAAAACAAGTTCAGGGCACGTAACCGTCGATTGTAGCCCATATGCCTAACGGAAGGGATTAACTTTGTGGCCCTCGCCTGCACTCGCTCCAGCCTCTCAATATCTTTCCTGAGGGTGGGCGACCAGAACTGCACAGCATACTCCAGGTGCGGCCGAACAAGGGAATTGTACAGTGAGAGCACAATCTTCTTGTTCCGAAACTGAAATTGCCTCCTGATATAACCCAATAGTTTCTGGGCTATCTTTTCCACCTCTACACACTGTTTCGTAAACTTAAGGTCGCTGCTAATTAGCACACCCAAGTCCTTTTCTAAATCAGTCACCTCGATATTACTACCCAACATCGAGTAGTCCGACTTGGGATTGGCGTAGCCAATGTGCATCACTTTGCATTTACCCAAGTTAAACGGCATTTGCCATTTTTCGGACCACTCTCCTATCCTACCTAGGTCCGCACGCAGTTCCTCGATCGCTTCGGGCGTCCCAACATTGGCCCCAAGCTTGGTGTCATCAGCGAATTTGGCGATCCGACTGACGATGCCACCGTCGATATCATTTATGTAAATGATAAAGAACAGTGGCCCCAAAACGGAACCCTGAGGAACCCCACTAGTGACCGAGGCCCAATAACCCCTTTAATTACAACCCTCTGCCGCCTATTCTTCAGCCAGTTTTCAATCACAACGCGCCCATCCCACCGGCCCTACGAAGCGGGCCCTACCTTTACCCCTTGTATTTTACGACGCCTAAAACTTCATCAACCAAAGCATAGCGCTCATTGTTTCAAAATTTGTTAATATGTATCTGTGTAGCGGTAACGCCAACAGATGGAACTGCTTTCGCCATATCGTGAGCTGAACCTACTTAAATATATACATATTTCGCATGTCTATCTCTGTCTGTGTAACGATGACGCTACCAGATCGAAATCTACTAAAACGCAAGGAAACGTCTACACTAACTAGTCTTTCTAGCAAAGAACGCAGCGTCTCGCTGATCTGAGTATGAACTGCAAATCACCCAGAACTCACCACGGGGAGACAGACAGACAGACAGACAGACAGACAGACAGAGAGACAGGGAGAGACAGGGAGAGACAGAGAGAGACAGAGACAGAGACAGAGTTACAAAGAGTTACAAGGAAAAGAAGTACCTCAAGAGGCCTTGCGGCCCATACCGAGGAGGTACCAATGGCAACGGGTGCCAGGGAAAATTTTGTACACACTCAAATAGTGTGTAAGATTTGGTCTAACCCTTTCTTGAACTGATCCACAGAGGAACTGTTCACAACTTCCGAAGGTAACCTGTTCCATGTGTCACAGATCTTATACGTAAAGTAATTCCCACACACACTAGTCCTAAACCGTTTCAAATCCAACTTCCAACCATTGTTGCGAGTTGGGTTATCATTTAAACTAAACATACTTCTAAAATCGACATCGTTGAACCCACGTAAGAGCTTGAAAACCTCGATCAGTTGACCGCGCAGCCTCCGAGTTTCAAGCAAAAACAAGTTGAGGGCGCGTAACCGTCGATTGTAGCCCATATGCCTAACGGAAGGGATTAACTTTGTGGCCCTCGCCTGCACTCGCTCCAGCCTCTCAATATCTTTCCTGAGGGGTGGGCGACCAGAACTGCACAGCATACTCCAGGTGCGGCCGAACAAGGGAATTGTACAGTGAGAGCACAATCTCCTTGTTCCGAAACTGAAATTGCCTCCTGATATAACCCAATAGTTTCTGGGCTTTCTTTTCCACCTCTACGCACTGTTTCGTAAACTTAAGGTCGCTGCTAACTAGCACACCCAAGTCCTTTTCTAAATCAGTCACCTCGATATTAGTACCCAACATCGAGTAGTCCGACTTGGGATTGGCGTAGCCAATGTGCATCACTTTGCATTTACCCAAGTTAAACGGCATTTGCCATTTTTCGGACCACTCTCCTATCCTACCTAGGTCCGCACGCAGTTCCTCGATCGCTTCGGGCGTCCAAACATTGGCCCCAAGCTTGGTGTCATCAGCGAATTTGGCGATCCGACTGACGATGCCACCGTCTATATCATTTATGTAAATGATAAAGAACAGTGGCCCCAAAACGGAACCCTGAGGAACCCCACTAGTGACCGAGGCCCAACCCGAACTAGCCCCTTTAATTACCACCCTCTGCCGCCTATTCCTCAGCCAGTTTTCAATCCAACTACCTATTTCCCCACCGATACCCAGCGCGCGCACTTTCGCCATTAGCCGGCGGTGAGGTACCTTATCAAAGGTTTTCTGAAAGTCGAGATAAAGTATATCAATCGCCCTACTCTTATCATACTCACTCAACATGACGTGGAAAAACTCGAGCAAGTTGGTGAGACACGACCTATGCCGTCTAAACCCATGTTGGGAGTCCACAAGCAGCTTGTAGGAATCCAAATGGTCAACGATCCTATCAGCTATTATCCCTTCTAATAATTTACCTACAACTGAAGTGAGACTAATGGGACGATAGTTCCCTGGACTTTCGTGATCCCCTTTCTTAAAGATAGGGGTCACGTTGGCTTCCCTCCAGTCACCAGGCACCTTGCCCATCTCCAACGATTTGTTGAAGACTGTAGCCAGGTGGGGAGCCACCTGGTCGCGCACTTCTCGCAACACTCTGGGGAGAAACTGGTCTGGCCCAGGAGTCTTAAACGCGCTCAGTTACAGAGAGAGACAGAGAGAGAGACACAGAGAGAGAGAGAGAGAGAGAGAGAGAGAGAGAGAGAGAGAGAGAGAGAGAGAGAGAGAGAGAGACACACACACACAGAGCTTTTAAATCACACCTTTTAAATGGTTTGTGGGTAAAGGCTTCACGTATGTTATTTTAGTCCACGGTAGTTTATGTGGAGGTGTTAACGTAACTTGCACTTGGGACTGTTAATTGTAAGACAACTACCACAGCTGGGACTGAGACACGTTATCCCCTGCATACTCTATATATATCTATATACAGTATGTCTCTATATAATAAATAGATAGAGTGATCGACACAATGATAATGTGGACGTCATTGATGGGGTTAGAGCAATTATGTGCACCAATCCGAACACACCTCCGCTGCCATAAGGACCGCCCATTTTATACCTAACAGCAGGGCCGGATTTAGGAGTGGGCAAAGTGGGCAGCTGCCCATGGGCCTCCACATCTTGGGGGCCTCCACATATTGACAAGCCATTATCAAAATAGAAAAAAACCGAAACTAGAAAAACCCGATAGATGATCAACAAAAAAACACGCGCATCCAATGCCACTTTAGTACATAAACTTTCACCAATTACTATTTGTTGTGTACTGATTATTATTTTGTTTTTATTACTCTTTTAGGCCTACTCTCACTATAATGGAATACCCGAGTAACCCGAGGCTTTCATTTTTTGCAGAAATGAGTGGAATGGACAGACACAAGAATGCACGATGTTTTGAAAGTGTATGTATGTTAATTATATTATGAATCTTATGGATGACTTCAATTATGTCTTCCCCTAAAGTAGGGGGGCCTCCACATGGAGGCTGCCCAGGGCCTCCACACGTCTAAATCCGGCTCTGCCTAACAGACTAGCTTGGGACGAGACAGAGGCGCGAGACTTATTGTAAGCACTGTACATGACGTGGAGGCCTTGCAGAGGAACACGAACAAAATATACAAATGATCAGAAGACAACAACATGTCATTTAACACCGAGAAATTTCAGCTCTTGAGATATGGTAGAAAAGAAGAACTTAAACAGACTGAATATTATGCTCCAGATAGAGAGGAAATTCAGAGAAGCACGAAAGCGATCGATCTCGGGATAATAATGACAGATGATGCGAAATTCGAAACACAAAATCAGGTAGCGATAAATAAAGCAAAAAGAGTCGCCTTACAGGTACTAAGAACGTTCAAGAGAAGGTACAGGACAGTAATGATTCCCCTGCTAAAAACACTGATTGTACCAAAACTTGAATACTGCTCAGTTTTGACGTTCCCATATAAAAAGGAAGAAACTAATAAGCTAGGAGAAACGCAAAGACATTTCACAGATAAGATTGATGGCTACAAAGAACTCAACTACTGGGAAAGACTACGTAAATTAAATCTGTACTCCCTAGAAAGAAGAAGAGAGAGGTACATTATAATCTACATATGGAAAATGATCGAAAAACTGGTACCAAACCTAAAACTAAACCCAATTACCATTCAAACAACACTGGAAAATAGGAAAGGCTGAATGTGTAGTGTTCCCAAATTAAAGGCCCGACAAGGGACCTCCTCAACTCTGAAGGAAAATAGCTTGGTTGTCAGGGGGCCAAGATTTTTCAACCAGCTTCCAAAGGACCTCAGAAACGTAACGGGGGTCAAAGTTGAAGTCTTCAAGAGAAGAATGCCTGGCTCAGGACCAGGGCTGCCAAATAATTTTCGTCAAAAGTACCAAAATGACCAAGCAAAAAGTACAAATATTCTAAACAAGTACCAAATTAATAAAGTGAATTTAATAAAGTTAAATATTTATCCACTATTCTCTGAACTTCTCGCAACACTCTGGGGAGAAACTGGTCTGGCCCAGGAGCCTTAAACGCGCTCAGTTAGAGAGAGAGAGAGAGAGAGAGACACAGAGAGAGAGAGAGAGAGAGAGAGAGAGAGAGAGAGAGAGAGAGAGAGAGAGAGAGACACACACACACAGAGCTTTTAAATCACACCTTTTAAATGGTTTGTGGGTAAAGGCTTCACGTATGTTATTTTAGTCCACGGTAGTTTATGTGGAGGTGTTAACGTAACTTGCACTTGGGACTGTTAATTGTAAGACAACTACCACAGCTGGGACTGAGACACGTTATCCCCTGCATACTCTATATATATCTATATACAGTATGTCTCTATATATAAATAGATAGAGTGATCGACACAATGATAATGTGGACGTCATTGATGGGGTTAGAGCAATTATGTGCACCAATCCGAACACACCTCCGCTGCCATAAGGACCGCCCATTTTATACCTAACAGCAGGGCCGGATTTAGGAGTGGGCAAAGTGGGCAGCTGCCCATGGGCCTCCACATCTTGGGGGCCTCCACATATTGACAAGCCATTATCAAAATAAAAAAAACGAAACTAGAAAAACCCGATAGATGATCAACAAAAAAACACGCGCATCCAATGCCACTTTAGTACATAAACTTTCACCAATTACTATTTGTTGTGTACTGATTATTATTTTGTTTTTATTACTCTTTTAGGCCTACTCTCACTATAATGGAATACCCGAGTAACCCGAGGCTTTCATTTTTTGCAGAAATGAGTGGAATGGACAGACACAAGAATGCACGATGTTTTGAAAGTGTATGTATGTTAATTATATTATGAATCTTATGGATGACTTCAATTATGTCTTCCCCTAAAGTAGGGGGGCCTCCACATGGAGGCTGCCCAGGGCCTCCACACGTCTAAATCCGGCTCTGCCTAACAGACTAGCTTGGGACGAGACAGAGGCGCGAGACTTATTGTAAGCACTGTACATGACGTGGAGGCCTTGCAGAGGAACACGAACAAAATATACAAATGATCAGAAGACAACAACATGTCATTTAACACCGAGAAATTTCAGCTCTTGAGATATGGTAGAAAAGAAGAACTTAAACAGACTGAATATTATGCTCCAGATAGAGAGGAAATTCAGAGAAGCACGAAAGCGATCGATCTCGGGATAATAATGACAGATGATGCGAAATTCGAAACACAAAATCAGGTAGCGATAAATAAAGCAAAAAGAGTCGCCTTACAGGTACTAAGAACGTTCAAGAGAAGGTACAGGACAGTAATGATTCCCCTGCTAAAAACACTGATTGTACCAAAACTTGAATACTGCTCAGTTTTGACGTTCCCATATAAAAAGGAAGAAACTAATAAGCTAGGAGAAACGCAAAGACATTTCACAGATAAGATTGATGGCTACAAAGAACTCAACTACTGGGAAAGACTACGTAAATTAAATCTGTACTCCCTAGAAAGAAGAAGAGAGAGGTACATTATAATCTACATATGGAAAATGATCGAAAAACTGGTACCAAACCTAAAACTAAACCCAATTACCATTCAAACAACACTGGAAAATAGGAAAGGCTGAATGTGTAGTGTTCCCAAATTAAAGGCCCGACAAGGGACCTCCTCAACTCTGAAGGAAAATAGCTTGGTTGTCAGGGGGCCAAGATTTTTCAACCAGCTTCCAAAGGACCTCAGAAACGTAACGGGGGTCAAAGTTGAAGTCTTCAAGAGAAGAATGCCTGGCTCAGGACCAGGGCTGCCAAATAATTTTCGTCAAAAGTACCAAAATGACCAAGCAAAAAGTACAAATATTCTAAACAAGTACCAAATTAATAAAGTGAATTTAATAAAGTTAAATATTTATCCACTGTTCTCTGAACTTCTCGCAACACTCTGGGGAGAAACTGGTCTGGCCCAGGAGCCTTAAACGCGCTCAGTTACAGAGAGAGAGAGAGAGAGAGACAGAGAGAGAGAGAGAGAGAGAGAGAGAGAGAGAGAGAGAGAGAGAGAGAGAGAGAGACACACACACACAGAGCTTTTAAATCACACCTTTTAAATGGTTTGTGGGTAAAGGCTTCACGTATGTTATTTTAGTCCACGGTAGTTTATGTGGAGGTGTTAACGTAACTTGCACTTGGGACTGTTAATTGTAAGACAACTACCACAGCTGGGACTGAGACACGTTATCCCCTGCATACTCTATATATATCTATATACAGTATGTCTCTATATATAAATAGATAGAGTGATCGACACAATGATAATGTGGACGTCATTGATGGGGTTAGAGCAATTATGTGCACCAATCCGAACACACCTCCGCTGCCATAAGGACCGCCCATTTTATACCTAACAGCAGGGCCGGATTTAGGAGTGGGCAAAGTGGGCAGCTGCCCATGGGCCTCCACATCTTGGGGGCCTCCACATATTGACAAGCCATTATCAAAATAGAAAAAAACCGAAACTAGAAAAACCCGATAGATGATCAACAAAAAAACACGCGCATCCAATGCCACTTTAGTACATAAACTTTCACCAATTACTATTTGTTGTGTACTGATTATTATTTTGTTTTTATTACTCTTTTAGGCCTACTCTCACTATAATGGAATACCCGAGTAACCCGAGTGGAATGGACAGACACAAGAATGCACGATGTTTTGAAAGTGTATGTATGTTAATTATATTATGAATCTTATGGATGACTTCAATTATGTCTTCCCCTAAAGTAGGGGGGCCTCCACATGGAGGCTGCCCAGGGCCTCCACACGTCTAAATCCGGCTCTGCCTAACAGACTAGCTTGGGACGAGACAGAGGCGCGAGACTTATTGTAAGCACTGTACATGACGTGGAGGCCTTGCAGAGGAACACGAACAAAATATACAAATGATCAGAAGACAACAACATGTCATTTAACACCGAGAAATTTCAGCTCTTGAGATATGGTAGAAAAGAAGAACTTAAACAGACTGAATATTATGCTCCAGATAGAGAGGAAATTCAGAGAAGCACGAAAGCGATCGATCTCGGGATAATAATGACAGATGATGCGAAATTCGAAACACAAAATCAGGTAGCGATAAATAAAGCAAAAAGAGTCGCCTTACAGGTACTAAGAACGTTCAAGAGAAGGTACAGGACAGTAATGATTCCCCTGCTAAAAACACTGATTGTACCAAAACTTGAATACTGCTCAGTTTTGACGTTCCCATATAAAAAGGAAGAAACTAATAAGCTAGGAGAAACGCAAAGGCATTTCACAGATAAGATTGATGGCTACAAAGAACTCAACTACTGGGAAAGACTACGTAAATTAAATCTGTACTCCCTAGAAAGAAGAAGAGAGAGGTACATTATAATCTACATATGGAAAATGATCGAAAAACTGGTACCAAACCTAAAACTAAACCCAATTACCATTCAAACAACACTGGAAAATAGGAAAGGCTGAATGTGTAGTGTTCCCAAATTAAAGGCCCGACAAGGGACCTCCTCAACTCTGAAGGAAAATAGCTTGGTTGTCAGGGGGCCAAGATTTTTCAACCAGCTTCCAAAGGACCTCAGAAACGTAACGGGGGTCAAAGTTGAAGTCTTCAAGAGAAGAATGCCTGGCTCAGGTCCAGGGCTGCCAAATAATTTTCGTCAAAAGTACCAAAATGACCAAGCAAAAAGTACAAATATTCTAAACAAGTACCAAATTAATAAAGTGAATTTAATAAAGTTAAATATTTATCCACTGTTCTCTGAACATGACTATCATAATACCTTGCCAACAGGATAAGTTGCTTAGTGGTTGCTATATCAGTTGTTTCATCAATAATTAATCAGTGAAAATTTAATGTTCTTTAACTGAGAAACAAGATTGTTAAAGTATCACCAATAATACTGCGAAAAATACCTGTCTTTAGCAATTTTAGAGTCTGGACATGCATTTGAAATAAGGCCAGGCAAGTGATGCAGTATTGCAATAGGTAAATTATGCTCTGCAACAAAGGTACATAGTTTTAACTCTGATGCAGCTACTTGAGTTTTCGCTTTTCACTCATTATCTAGAGGGGTTTCATTTATTAGTAAAGAAAAAGCACAATTTTGAAGACTAGGACATTAATGTACCACAATGCTGCCACTGCTAACAGAAGTTCTGAACTGACAAATGAGACCGTGAGACGACGTGACTGTGGCTATTTGGAGAAGTTGTAAGCTATAGTGAACTGTCTAACATTCGATCGCTTCTGTATAAAGTCAGAGTAGTATATCGCTTAATAAAATGTTCAAATAGTACTAATTTTCATGAAAGTCGTACCAAACGTACCAAAGGGGTAAAACGTATCAAATTTGGTACGTTAGTACCAATTTTGGCAGCCCTGCTCATGACGGTACCAGATGAGCCAGGAGTGCCTGGCTATGTACGGTGGAGAGCGCAAGAAAGCAACTCGCTCCTCCACCAAGCCAGACCTAGAGGCGGGGCCACCAGGTTGACCTCCATGTGAAGAGAGACCAACGCACGAAACAACATAAGGATAAGGTATATATATATATATATATATATATATATATATATATATATATATATATACACACCAACTACAAGGACATTGTCAATGAAATGCTCAGCAAATATGAAAAGCTAGGCTGCAACATGAGCCTAAAGGTTCACTTCCTTCACTCGCATTTGGACTATTTTCCTGAAAACTTGGGTAGTGTGAGTGAGGAACAATGAGAAAGGTTCCACCAAGATATCAAAACTATGGAAAAAAGATACCAAGCAAGGTGGGATGTCAACATGATGGTGTCAACATGATGAATGATCTATTATGTATCAAAGATGAATTTACTTTGAAATGTCTTTGTATTTCTTATAATTTTGTACTCTTGGAAGTGTAGTTGTTTAATACATACTATGAATATATCTGACTTATATTTTGTGAAAGACCCTGACGGGATACATAAAAATGGTTGTGAAATTTGAAATCAGCATGGCAAAATTGTATAAGATCATGTAATAGAAATTAAACATCTCGTTTAATTTTATACATCTCTTCCTCGCATAAATTATCACAGGCCTGCAAAATTGAGGGTCCTAAAAACTTTTTTGAAATTGTATGCTGGTTTTATAGGAATTTGGGGTGCTAAATCCAAAAACGGCCTCAGATTTGCTCCATCACGTATAGTTTTTTCACAATTTGCTATGACGTTTTTATGTTGTAATATGTTACTGAATAAAATAAGTAGTGAAGAATTACCACATGAAACCTATTTCCTGACCATTTCTGAATATATTTATTTTAAAAAACTATAAAACTTGGATACTTACATCTTTACTTAGTGGAATGGCTTAGTAGTCCCGTGTTCTTTTGCCAGTGAAGCTGCGCCTGTTGCATTTCCTTTTGTGCGCTGCTTCCGGATTTTCACGATGCAGCATCCAGCAATAATCCCCCATCATATTAACGTTCCACCGGCCTTGGTATCTCTTTTCCATCTCCTTAATGTCTTGATGGAAACGTTCTCCCTGTTCCTCACTTACTGCACCTAGATTTTCTGGGAAAAAGTCCAAGTGTGCATTCAAGAAATTAATTTTGATACTCATTGAGCATCCCAAAGCTTTGAATTTCTCCAGCATGTTTTCAACAATGAGTGCATATTCAGGGTCCTTATTATTCCCAAGGAACTTAGTAACCACACTTTTGAAGGAATTCCAAGCCTCTTTTTCTACTTCAGTCATCGTAGACAAGAAGTTTTCATCTGACAGCAGTCTTCTAATGTCTGGGCCTACAAAAATACCTTCTCTTAATTTTGCTTCTGATAGGTTAGGGAACTTCTTGCAGAGGTACTTAAAGCATTCTCCACTTTTTTCTAATGCCTTAACAAACTGTTTCATAAGGCCTAGTTTTATATGAAGAGGTGGTAGAAGTACTTTCTTTGGGTCAACAAGATTTTTACGCAAAATATTCTTGCTTCCAGGTTCTAGAGATCTTCTTTGTGGCCAGTGTTTTTGCTCCCAGTGTTGACTCTTTGCTCTGCTATCCCATTCACAAAGGAAACATGGGAACTTAGTATATCCTCCCTGCTGCCCCAGAAGCATGCACAATACCTTAAGGTCTCCACAAATCATCCAGTGATGATCATAATATTTTATCTTTGTAAGAACCAATCCCAAATTCTCATAACTTTCTTGGAGATATACCGAGTGACCAACAGGTACAGAGGCATACTTGTTCCCATTGTGCAAAAGAACAGCTTTTAGACTTCTTTTAGAAGAGTCGATGAAAAGTCTCCATTCATCCGCTTTGTACTCAATGCCAAATGCCTGTACCAAACCATCAATATCACTACATTAAACTAAATTGCCCTCATGTGAAAAGTAGTGAATAAACTCCTTTTCTCTTCTTCTATACAAATATATCGATGTTCCAGCTGATAATAAATTTCTTTCTTTTAATCTGGAGCCTAAGAGTTCAGCAGATTCCTTGGATAATCCCAAATCTCTCACTAAATTTAGTTCAGATTGAGTGAACAACTGGGGGTCTTGACTTCCTATATCACACTGAAATTCTTCATGATCAGTATCTGAACCAGAATTACTAGGCAAATCTTCCAATGTTTCTGGTGGAAGCGGAACTGGAACTTCTGGCCCATGAGGAACAGGTCGAAAAGCTGATGGAAGATTTGGATAGAATATGGCTTTCTTATTTTTTGAGTTATAGCCTTTAACATCATAAGAGCAAAAATAGCAGTCATCACAGTGATTTTTTGGCTCCCTCCATACCATTGGCACACCAAATCTGAATGCTTTCTTTTTGCCTTTACACCATTTCCTTAGATCCTCTACGCAAATAAAACAAACTTTGCGTGGTGCCCATGGTTTGTCTTGGTCTCCTAGTTTCATTCCAAAGTAGGCATGGTACACTTGCCTAATAAAATTTGTTACGTTTCTTTGATGTTTCTTGATCACAAATTCCCCGCATATGTAGCAGAAGCTGTCGGGACTGTTGACACATCCACGGCTAGCCATGATTCACAACTTACTACAGTACCCAGAGCACAATAAGAGTCTTGAATTTAATTTAATAAAGGCTAAATAAGGCTTTCTTAACATTATCAAAACACGCTAGTTCGCTGATATAAAACACAAAAACAACTCAAAATCACTGAAAAAATTCGCTTCGGATGAATCATTGTGCGCACGTCATGAAATCTGAGTAACAACTGACTCATACGGCTTGGCAACCCAGTATTTATAGTCTCTTAGAAGTTTCTAGTAATTTCCGGAAATCTGGCATTTTCTCGAAGTAGCTTCACAAAAAAAATCGAATTTGTGAAATAACTTTGTGTCGTATGACATTTTTATTGTGTTTTTCGAATTCAGCACACAAAAATACATTGTAAACAGCTAACATCATGAAAAAAGTTTTTCCATCGCAGGCAGGCCTGTGAATTATTAAACCCTTACTAACAAAAAAGTTTTTACCCAGGACGATCTCATATGAAGAGTTATTTACCACATAAAAATCACACATACCGAAATCGATACCATGAATTACCACCTGTGCAGTCAACATACCCTTCCCAACCAACCGATCTCCTTCTCCAATACCTTTCAACCTAATGTGCACACTGTCATCAGTCTCAAAGTTAGACATACGAGAAACAACATCCCTGCTAATTAGACAAAACTACACACCTGAATCCAACATCGCTTCAGTTCCGTACAATTCAGTTCCACTGATACCTTCCACAGTTTTTCACTCTTCAAACCTACGCATTCATTAGCCAAGTACACAATCGTATTTTCCACCATTCGCTCTCCTTCGTCTTTTTTTTTTCACGCTGCAGTAATGGATACATTGCTCACACTGAACATCCGCAGTCCATTCACTGGCATTTGGGTCAAGGTCAGAATTATTAACAATTCGTTCCCATTCTAACATTTCCGTGCGGGGAACGTCACACGACTCGTACATTTCACTCACACGTTTATCATTCACTCGCTCCGGTCGTATTCCTTCCAGACCGGAGCTTCCTAATTTAAATTTTCTGCTTGTGCCCCACTCACATTATTTGCTCCCATCTGTCCAGGCTCACCAATAGTCTCGCTACCCTTACCAATCTGATTTCTTTGTCTTATCTGATCAATCACCGGACAACTAATCACACGATGCCCTGGATCATTACACCCATAACATAAGACCACTCTTTCAGCTCCACTCTCACCCCTAGCACTCGTTACGTCAGGCTTTTTATTACACATACTAGCTCTGTGTCCCTGGTTACCACACAACAAACACAAACCTTTCATTTTCCAGCAGTCTTTCGTAACATGTCCATTTTTCTTACAGTACTTGCACTGCAAATCCCTCTTAGCTTGCACATTCTTAGCAGCAGATGGTTGGCCTTGGTAAGCCAACTGCGGTTGTCGAATTGGTAACCCCCTTGTTGGAGTCTATCCTGTTGCAATACATCGCTCTATGAGCGCGAAGCGCCAGCTTGTCCTTCCTGTGCAAACGCTCATACTGGTAACGGGAGTACCTCTTCCTGCTTCCTGTACATCATATCCCCTATAGCATCATCGTCTAATGCCCATGAAACTATATCTCGCCATCTTAGCTTTTTACCTTTGCGCTCTAAGTCTCCTTGCCGTCTCTGGAGGGATCGTAGTCATGAATTGTTCTTTCAAGGCCTGTTTATCTCTCTCCCCCTCAGGCACTGCTGCTTCATACAGTGTTTGGAGCCGGAGCGTATATTCACCCAGCTGTTCATTCTCATATTTGCTGTCCAAAATTCACCTTGAGTTACAACTTTACTATTCTGTCGTTCTTCACTACACCAACTTTTAATTCTAGACAACTGTTTCATACTTAAGACCCGTCTTATATACACTAAAATACACACGTCTCGCATGCCCATCCAAGAAATTTCTAAGTTCCACTGCCCATCTATTCTTATCACTTCCAAACTGCTCACTTGCATACCTCTCAGTCTTCCAGAAAGTCTTCTACCTTTTGCACACGATCCAAACCATAAGGCCAAGGTTTCGAAACATTAATACGCTCACGTTCATACTTAGTTTTCTTCAATAATAGTTTCTCACTCTCAATTGCTATCAGCACCATCCACCCTGCATTCGCTGCACAAACACCCTGATCTCTCATGGCATAAAAATCTTCTAAATACACGTTCGTTCTGGGCAAGGGAGTCTCCTCATTCGAAAAATCTGAACTAGAACTTCCATCCACTGTGTCCTTTCTACACTTAACGCCTTTATCACTTCTTTCAAACTTACTTTCACAATCACGCTTTGCCTTATTTCTCAGTCTCCTTTTCCCTTTGCTTTGAACCTCTTTCCATTCTCCATGACTTTCGCAATCATACTCAGATTTGTCGCTTTCAGAGTAATAAGAAACCTTCTCCAAACGCCTTGGTAAGTGCACACGTCCCACTTCAACCAATTTCCTACTCACATACCCTTCCTCCATTTTACGCATGCGCTCAAAGAAAGTTTTCAGTTTCACATCCTTACCTTCAGTTCCTTCTTCATTCAGCAATTCTTGTACAGAACTCTCTATTGCAGCCATTGCACCATCAAACTCATTCAAACCCTCACTTGCCTTCAATCTAACCGAAGTAGTATGCCCGCAAAATGGGAGAGTGCAATGCAATTGCAAATACTGCAAGAGTGCCAACCCCCTTGTTGCAAGGCACACCAAAGTGCCAACCCCCTTTGTTGCAGCCCCCACCCCTCTATGCTGCAAGGCACCCCCAAAATGGGGGAGGGGATGTTGCAACTTGGAGGCGGAGTTATCCCCAAGCTGCAATGAACCCCCCAAGGGGGAGACCTAACCTAAGAGAGAGAGAGAGAGAGAGTTACAAGGAGTTACAAGGAAAAGAAGCACCTCAAAAGGCCTTGCGGCCCATACCGAGGAGATACCAATGGCAACGAGAGAGAGAGAGAGAGAGAGAGAGAGAGAGAGAGAGAGAGTTACAAGGAGTTACAAGGACAAGAGGAAGCCTCAAAGACCTTTCGGTCCACTCTGGGAGGTTCCTGTTATTAAAAGTTTATTTTTGTTTCAACTATCCTAATAGTAGTAGAAAACTGGATAGAAAAGTAGAAGGCTCTCTCCCCACCCTCCGCTCCCTCCCTGCCAGAGGCAGGTACGGAAAAAGGTTGAAGAAAATACCTTGACCCTGGAAAAGTAGCCAAGGAAATTTTACAGGAAAGTGGAGAATATATAAATAGCTCTATATTTAGCTTGCTCACAGAGACGCCGTGCAAGCGAACTCCTACAGAGTTTTCTGAGGTTTTAATCTTAAACTATGAGTGTGTTCAGTACTTTGTCTAGCCTATTTTTAAACACATTTACACTTTGACTGGAAACAACGTCTGAGGGAAGTTGGTTCCAGATATTAACTATTTTATAGGAAAAGAAATTTCCACAGACAGAGGTCCTAAATGTCTTTAGTTCCAGTTTAAACCCATTATTTCTTGTCGGATTGGCATTAAGTGAGAATAAGTTTCTGTAATCTACCCTGTCTATTCCTTTGAGCATCTTGAAGACTTGAATAAGCTGACCCCGCAACCTCCTCGTCTCTAAGCTAAACAGATTTAGGCGCTCCAATCTCCGTTGGTAGCTTTGCATTCTCATTGAAGGGATCAATTTTGTAGCCCTTGCTTGTACTCTTTCTAACCTTTCTATGTCCTTCCTGAGGGATGGAGACCAAAACTGCGCACAGTATTCCAGTTGAAGTCTGACTAGATAATTATAAAGACACATTACAGTCTCCTTGTTCCGAAACTGGAACTGTCTTTTAATATAACCTAATAATTTTAAGGCCCTCTTTTCGACTTCTGCACAGTGCTTCGACGGTTTCAGATCGTTGCTGATATAGACTCCTAAGTCTTTCTCTAGATCGGTCTCAGTCACGTTTCTTCCCAAGAGAGAGTAATCCATCTTCGGGTTTTTATAACCTATGTGCATTACCTTACATCTGTCCAAGTTGAATGGCATCTGCCAAGTAGCAGACCATTCGCCCAACCTGTCAAGATCGTTCTGAAGCGTTCTTACGCCCTCCTCAGTACCTACACTACTTCCTAATTTCGTATCGTCTGCAAATTTGGAGATTGCACTTAGAAGCCCGATGTCTATATCGTTAATATAGATGATAAAAAGTAAAGGACCCAGAACGGAACCCTGTGGGACACCACTGGTGACCGGCGCCCACTCCGAAGCCACTCCATTTATTACCACTCTCTGCTTTCTATCTTTTAACCAATCCTCAATCCAGTTGGAAACGAGCCCGGTGATTCCTAGTCCTTTGACTTTAGCTATCAATCTAGCGTGAGAGAGACAGACAGACAGACAGAGAGAGAGAGAGACAGACAGACAGACAGACAGAGAGAGAGAGAGAGACAGACAGACAGAGAGCGAGAGAGAGAGAGAGACAGACAGACAGAGAGAGAGAGACAGACAGAGAGACAGACAGAGAGAGAGAGAGAGACAGACACAGACAGAGTTACAAGGAGTTACAAGGAAAAGAAGTACCTCAAAAGGCCTTGCGGCCCATACCGAGGAGGTACCAATGGCAACGGGTGCCAGGGAAAATTTTGTACACACTCAAATAGTGTGCAAGATTTGGTCTAACCTTTTCTTGAACTGATCCACAGAGAACTGTTCACAACTTCCGAAGGTAACCTGTTCCATGTGTCACAGATCTTATACGTAAAGTAATTCCCACACACTAGTCCTAAACCGTTTCAAATCCAACTTCCAACCATTGTTGCGAGTTGGGTTATCATTTAAACTAAACATACTTCTAAAATCGACATCGTTGAACCGCGTAAGAGCTTGAAAACCTCGAACAGTTGACCGCGCAGCCTCCGGGTTTCAAGCGAAAACAAGTTCAGGGCGCGTAACCGTCGATTGTAGCCCATATGCCTAACGGAAGGGATTAACTTTGTGGCCCTCGCCTGCACTCGCTCCAGCCTCTCAATATCTTTCCTGAGGGTGGGCGACCAGAACTGCACAGCATACTCCAGGTGCGGCCGAACAAGGGAATTGTACAGTGAGAGCACAATCTTCTTGTTCCGAAACTGAAATTGCCTCCTGATATAACCCAATAGTTTCTGGGCTCTCTTTTCCACCTCTACACACTGTTTCGTAAACTTAAGGTCGCTGCTAATTAGCACACCCAAGTCCTTTTCTAAATCAGTCACCTCGATATTACTACCCAACATCGAGGAAACAGTTGCTAAAGTACTTGGTGATGTACGTTTTATGCCAGCAGAACAGTTTCCTTTAGGGAAATTGCCTACGTTGAAGCAAGTTATTGAAAGGTGTTTGTGTTTCGGAGACTATAAAACAGATGCTGTACTGAGAGCTACTTCTGAGGAATTGCATAAATTGTGGGTCACATATAATGTTTATCCAATATCAACTGTGACATCTGTCCAGTTAACTTTATTCCTTCCTTTTTCATTTTTATTTAATTGTAAAATTAATTACATTTATTTTCAGATGATTTCTACCTCGACCATTTTACCCCGGAGAGTGGCAAAGGCATTGACATGCTCATGGCATTTATAAGATCATTAAAGGGACAGAACTTGAGGCCAAATTAAACTTAGTTAAAGCAGATGGGACAAATACTAACACAGGACATATGCATGGGTCAATCAGATATTTGGAAATGTTTTTAGGGCAACCTCTTCAGTGGGATATTTGTCTTCTGCATCTAAATGATTTGCCACTTAGACACATCTTCATAACTTTAGATGGGACAACAAAAAGTCCAGACAAATTTTCTGGCCCTATTGGTTCTCAGCTCAATGGGGATGTGTCAGAATGGAATGTTGTGGACTTCAAATCTATACCTTATCCTGCATTTGTGCTTCTACCAAATGAGGTGGTCAATAATTTATCAACAGACCAATACTATGGATACTGCATCTGCTGGGCAATTATTACTGTGAAGTGGATGAAGACCTTGCACTCTTAGAAGTTGGTCTGCTAAATCACTCTCGATGGCTCACCTTAGCCTGTAGAATTCTTCGCTTTTATGTTTCACAAAAAAGACCCAGTAAGAACCTCAAAATCATAGTAGAATTCATCATCAAAGTATACTTTCACAGTTGGTTCAATATCAAGGCTAATAAGAGGCTAAGTGATGGGTCAAGAAACCTATTCAATATGATCCAAAGAGTAAATAAATTCCCTGACAGGAAAATTAGAGAAATTTGTTATGACGTATTAAACAATAACAGCTATTTTGCTCAAGGTGAAAATATTTTAGTTGGAATGCTGGCTGATGAAGATGAAGAGGTGAGGAGGTGTGCTGTCAATAAAGTTCTGTGTCTGAGGGGAGTTATAGAGGATTTTGATGATGAATCTGGTAGTAGCAATGATTTTGCAGGTGGAATAATTGAAAGTGATGATGAGAATGAAGAGGATCATGAAGGTGGTACTGATGAATATCCTGCTATAGATGAGAATGTTAGGGTCTTTAGAAAGCCAATCAGTTTCAAAGCTTCTGCATACCACAAGCTGTCGCTATGTCCCAATGGGAAACTGTTCCACCTGTATTAAAAGAATTCAGTAATGATGAACTGCGTGATATCATTAATACAGCATTGAAATTGGATCACGAGTGCCACAGTCAGAATGTTGAAAGGCACATCAAGCTTGTCACTGAAGCATCCTTGGCTGTTGTAGGTCATGAGCGTAGAGATGGTCTTATTAGAAACAAAATTAGATCACGTAAATTAATGAAAGATTTTGTGTCTAAAAAATATTTTAAGTTCTAGATTATTATTTATCATGCTAAAATATGACAAAATGACAATTTGTTAATTGTATAATTTAATGTTTGGCGTTTTGGAATGTCAAAAAGCATTTTCAATGAATTTAAAATGGCTGATTTTGATTGATTTTGATTGCTGATTGAAAACCACTAATACATGTCAATTTTCAGCTTGAGAATGTTTTATTGTGTTGACATTCAGTTGAAAGGGGGTCTATGGGCCCCAAAAATTAGTTTTTCTAAAATAACTCAAACACTAAAGGTTTTATGAAAACATACCACTCTTAATAGTTTGTTCTAAATCAAATTCTGCATCTTCTGTTATGCAAGCCATCTCTCTAACATGTTCAGAAGAAGAGATATTGCCATTTTCCTGATTTCGCTAGTGTGGCATTAGATGTTTTTACAAAAATGGGGGTGGCCGGACACACGTTGGTGGCCACCAATTATTTTTTTCAGGAATCTTATTTCTATATCAAAAGCCAACTGGTAGTCACTCTGATAAATTAAAATCAAACAAAAATTATAGTTTCAGCCCGGCCTAGTACCTTATCAAAGGCTTTCTGAAAGTCGAGATAAAGTATATCAATCGCCCTACTCTTATCGTACTCACTCAACATGACGTGGAAAAACTTGAGCAAGTTGGTGAGACACGACCTATGCCGTCTAAACCCATGTTGGGAGTCCACAAGCAGCTTGTAGGAATCCAAATGGTCAACGATCCTATCAGCTATTATCCCTTCTAATAATTTACCTACAACTGAAGTGAGACTAATGGGACGATAGTTCCCTGGACTTTCGTGATCCCCTTTTTTAAAGATAGGGGTCACGTTGGCTTCCCTCTAGTCACCAGGCACCTGGCCCATCTCCAACGATTTGTTGAAGACTGTAGCCAGGTGGGGAGCCACCTGGTCGCGCACTTCTCGCAACACTCTGGGGAGAAACTGGTCTGGCCCAGGAGCCTTAAACGCGCTCAGTTTGTCTATTCTATCGGCAACGACTGTCGCGGTACATCTAACACTATCCAGGCCAGCACCTTCGTGCCTCACGCCTGGCTCGGGGATGACGCGGGTATCCTCCCTGGTGAACACTCCCGCAAAGTACTCATTAAGCACATTAGCGATGTCCGCGTCGGAGGTCCGCAGAATCGCTTCTAATGGGCTTTCTACTATTAACATAACTGAAGAATTCCTTAGGGTTCCCCTTGCAGAGGCTTGCCACCCGTAGTTCTTCGTTACGTTTCGCTAGCCTAACCTTCGCCTTCACTTCCCTACACAGGCGGACATACGCTTCAGTGTTCTCGTGGGAACGATTGGCCTTCGCCCTCCTATACGCTACTTTCCTATTTCGGATAGCCGAAGCGATGTCACGATTGAACCACTTAGGCTGCGTTGAAGCAGGGGTGACCGGTTTTGAGGGTATGGCAGCAGACTGCAGCACCATAAACTCGTCCCGGAATGCACTCCACACTCCCTCAACATCGCCGCCAACCTCTAACCCCATCTCTCCTACGCTATCCCTGAGGCTAACAAAGTTCGCCCGCCGGAGATCGAGCTTACTGCCTCTCGAGTTACTACGCTTCACCCGAGGGACGCACACACGGAACCTAATAAGACCGTGATCACTCCCGCCCAATGATTCGTCAACGGTGAGGCCAGTGACGAGGTTGTCTTCGGTCGTGAATACTAAGTCTAGAACGCTTTCGCCTCGTGTAGGCTCGTTGACCCACTGAGTGAGGAAGTTCTCATCAGCAAAGTCAACTAGCCTCCTCCCTTCAGCATCGGCAGTCCTGTTTTCCCACTTTATGCCGCGACAGTTGAAGTCTCCTAAAACTACACACACCCTATCCCCTAGCAGGCTACTGAGTTCGGTGTACAGGGCTGTATCCTCCTCGAGGAGGAGATGCGGAGGTCTGTACACCAAGATTAACCTATAGTTCGTCCCTCCCACGTTCAGATCGACGCCAAGCAGCTCCCGTTCCGACCGGAACTGGCAGTCAACCGGACTCAACGTGTCTCTGACGTATATTAGTACCCCACCCCCCTCCCCACGGGTGCGGTCTTTGCGAAACATTCTATACCCGGGAATTTCGAACTCCCCAACGTAGTCCCTACGATCAGTATGAATCCAGGACTCGGTGATAGCAACGATATCCTGGTATTCTGATGCTAAGAGCGCCCGTAGCTCGCCAAACTTGTTCCTGATCGACCTAGCATTAAAAAGCATTGCACGGAGGGAGCCTCCCCTATTCTGACCGCCCCCTAGCACGACCCGTTTCCCGAACAGCCAGGGCTGTCGGGAGTTGAAGAGCCCCTCACTAACGAGGGGACAATCTCCGCAGGAGCCTGAGCCCCCTCCAACGTGGAAGGAGAGTCACTACCTGCTGTTGGAGGGGGACTAACTACTGGGAGGGGGACTACCTGCTGGGAGGGGACTACCTGCTGGGGGGGACTAACTGCTGGGGAGGGGGACTAACTGCTGGGGGAGGGGGACTAACTGCTGGGGGAGTAGGTTTAACTGTTTGGGGAGCAGGATCAATTGCTGGTTTGGGGGGTCCTAGTTTAAAAAGATTATATAAATTAATGTTCAGTAAATCACCATACTTCTTTTTCCCCTTCTGGTTAAAATGTATCCCGTCCGAACCAAAGTATTCCCCATTTCCGTAGAATGTAGGCCAAAAATCTACAAACTTTAGGCCTTTTCCATCACACATGCGTTTAACTCTTTTATTTATGCTAATGGCTTTACTTAGAGTATAGTCACTAGCACGCATTCGAGGGAGAATTCCTACAACCATACCCATGTCTGTCCTATCCCTAACCTTGTCAGTTAGGTTCTTGAATTCTTTTATAATGGGCTCTGTCTGCCCTCCTATCCCTCCCAGAAAAACGTCATTGCCACCAACATGGACAAAGATAGGGCAACTCTTATTCTTGATATTAATTTTGCCTAATTCCCTATTAATTATCTGGCTTGTGGCACCCGGAAAACATCGGAGTTTTCTCTTGGTCGCCCGTCTTGCTCCGAAAAAGTCCCCTTAATTCCTTACCATAGAATCCCAATTAAAAAGGATTCATCCTCCTCATCAGCAAGTAAGTGAAACTTATTTTTGACGGTAATGGGTTCCAAATCCTTATGTTTTGGTTTTGGTTTGGAGGGTCTTTTATTTTTGACCACTTTGAATTCTTGTTCCTCCCTTCTATTTTCCAGAATAGTCACCGTGTTTTCCAAGCGTGCCACGCTTTGTTCTAGATGCTTAATCTTACAGTTTAAATCTGCTGGTGTGTTTTTAGTTTGATCTTGTCCACTAGGTTGGATTTCCAGTGTGACGACCCTAGCTTCAAGCTTTTTTACTAATTCCTTTAGCTCTTTAACTTCCTTTTCGTGGTTGTCTCTAAGTTTACAAAACAAACATACACTAAGGGATGTGATATCGCTGATACTACCTTCAGGGAAGTCAACGCACCAATTATTAACTTTACATTTAAAGCATTCTGCTTTCAATTTAGCTGGCCCTGCCATATTTTCTCTCTTTTTTTTTTTCTGAATACTCTGAATAAGATAAAGCGTTCTAGCAATGAAAACTATCAAAAACGTTCTGACCAGTATATAAAAAAGGGGGGGTGAATTCATCCCGCGCGTAGACGCATCCACCTACTTGCAAGTGACGTTCATCCCTTCCAGAAGACTACACCTCTCGCTGCTGCCGCACCGACCAAAGGTCTCCCCAGGGCCGGACACTCCCAAACGTGTCGCAGCTACCAACTGACAAACACTCGCGACGCAGGCATCACGGATTTCCGCCAGGAGCGACAGCGAGATGCAGCCCCTTACTAAGTCTTACTAGTCACTCACAAGCGGCCAGACTCTTAGAATCCAGTGTTCAAGGGATATCCCACCAGACCCAGAGTCTACGCCCGAGACTTTACGCTGGCCTGGCAGCCAGCTGGGCAGTAAAGCTCTCTCACCTCAGAGCAGTACAGCCAAGCACCATCAATTGGTCACCAAAGAACGGTCGCAGGGGGCTGGTCAGGCCATTACGCGTTAGGAATGAGCTTAACGGGGCACTAGCCACACAACATTCATCGCGCCACTACGCCTGGGACCCCTCCATCCCAGTCTCTCACAACCTACGAGGGTTAAATGGTGTTATTTATAAAGGTTCCAAAGCCTCTCTTCCCACGCATGAGGTAGCAGTAGGGTCCTAATAGTAAAAGAAGCGAAAAATACTTTATACTAAAAGAAAAGGTTTTTTTTTTTTTTTCAGTCAGAGGAGAACATCCTTAATGTAAGCTAAAAGGACAGAGTAGGGATGGGATGGGGTCCTAGTAACCCACGGGACAGTATTGTACAACATACTTTACCCGCCCTCCCGAAAGAGAGAGAGAACCTAAAGGAACTGGCAGCCAATTTCTCTAGAATCCCACGACTCGGGACCGGAGGGCTGTCACACACCAAGTATAAAGTTTACAACATCCAGAAAAAATGTCATAACCTTTATACCCCCTGCGGAGGGACAGACAGAGACAGACAGACAGACAGACAGACAGAGACAGACAGACAGACAGACAGACAGAGAGAGAGAGACAGACACAGACAGAGACAGACAGACAGACAAAGACAGACAGAGAGAGAGAGAGAGACAGACAGAGACAGACAGAGAGAGAGAGAGACAGACAGAGAGAGAGAGACAGACAGACACAGACAGAGTTACAAGGAGTTACAAGGAAAAGAAGTACCTCAAAAGGCCTTGCGGCCCATACCGAGGAGGTACCAATGGCAACGGGTGCCAGGGAAAATTTTGTAAAAGTTTATTTTTCTTTCAACTATCCTAGCAGTAGTAGAAAACTGGATAGAAAAGTAGAAGGCTCTCTCCCCACCCTCCGCTCCCTCCCTGCCAGAGGCAGGTACGGAAAAAGGTTGAAGAAAATATCTTGACCCTGGAAAGTAGCCAAGGAAATTTTACAGGAAAGTGGAGAATATATAAATAGCTCTATATTTAGCTTGCTCACAGAGACACCGTGCAAGCGATCTCCTGCAGAGTTTTCTTATGTTTTAGTCTTAAACTATGAGAGTTCAGTACTTTGTCTAGCCTATTTTTAAACACATTTACACTTTGACTGGAAACAACCTCTGAGGGAAGTTGGTTCCAGATATTAACTATTTTATAGGAAAAGAAATTTCCGCAGAGAGGTCCTAAATGTCTTTACACACTCAAATAGTGTGCAATATTTCGTCTACCCTTTTCTTGAACTGATCCACAGAGGAACTGTTCACAACTTCCGAAGGTAACCTGTTCCATGTGTCACAGATCTTATACGTAAAGTAATTCCCACACACACTAGTCCTAAACCGTTTCAAATCCAACTTCAACCATTGTTGCGAGTGGGTTATCATTTAAACTAAACATTTCTAAAATCGACATCGTTGAACCCGTGTAAGAGCTTGAAAACCTCGATCAGTTGACCGCGCAGCCTCCGAGTTTCAAGCGAAAACAAGTTCAGGGCGCGTAACCGTCGATTGTAGCCCATATGCCTAACGGAAGGGATTAACTTTGTGGCCCTCGCCTGCACTCGCTCCAGCCTCTCAATATCTTTCCTGAGGGTGGGCGACCAGAACTGCACAGCATACTCCAGGTGCGGCCGAACAAGGGAATTGTACAGTGAGAGCACAATCTCCTTGTTCCGAAACTGAAATTGCCTCCTGATATAACCCAATAGTTTCTGGGCTTTCTTTTCCACCTCTACACACTGTTTCGTAAACTTAAGATCGCTGCTAATTAGTACACCCAAGTCCTTTTCTAAATCAGTCACCTCGATATTACTACCCAACATCGAGTAGTCCGACTTGGGATTGGCGTAGCCAATGTGCATCACTTTGCATTTACCCAAGTTAAACGGCATTTGCCATTTTTCGGACCACTCTCCTATCCTACCTAGGTCCGCACGCAGTTCCTCGATCGCTTCGGGCGTCCAAACATTGGCCCCAAGCTTGGTATCATCAGCGAATTTGGCGATCCGACTGACGATGCCACCGTCGATATCATTTATGTAGATGATAAACAACAGCGGCCCCAAAACGGAACCCTGAGGAACCCCACTAGTGACCGAGGCCCAACCCGAACTAGCCCCTTTAATTACCACCCTCTGCCGCCTATTCCTCAGCCAGTTTTCAATCCACCTACCTATTTCCCCACCGATACCCAGCGCGCACACTTTCGCCATTAGCCGGCGGTGAGGTACCTTATCAAAGGCTTTCTGAAAGTAGAGATAAAGTATATCAATCGCCCTACTCTTATCGTACTCACTCAACATGACGTGGAAAAACTCGAGCAAGTTGGTGAGACACGACCTATGCCGTCTAAACCCATGTTGGGAGTCCCCAAGCAGCTTGTAGGAATCCAAATGGTCAACGATCCTATCAGCTATTATCCTTTCTAATAATTTACCTACAACTGAAGTGAGACTAATGGGACGATAGTTCCCTGGACTTTCGTGATCCCCTTTCTTAAAGATAGGGGTCACGTTGGCCTCCCTCCAGTCACCAGGCACCTTGCCCATCTCCAACGATTTGTTGAGGACTGCAGCCAGGTGGGGAGCCACCTGGTCGCGCACTTCTCGCAACACTCTGGGGAGAAACTGGTCTGGCCCAGGAGCCTTAAACGCGCTCAGTTTGTCTATTCCATCAGCAACGACTGTCGCGGTACATCTAACACTATCCAGGCCAGCACCTTCGTGCCTCACGCCTGGCTCGGGGATGACGCGGGTATCCTCCCTGGTGAACACTTCCGCAAAGTACTCATTAAGCAAATTAGCGATGTCCGCGTCGGAGGTCCGCAGAACGCCGCTTCCGTCCTTTAACGGACCTATCATGCTTCTAATGGGCTTTCTACTATTAACATAACTGAAGAACTCCTTAGGGTTCCCCTTGCAGAGGCTTGCCACCCGTAGTTCTTCGTTACGTTTCGCTAGCCTAACCTTCGCCTTCAATTCCCTACACAGGCGGACATACGCTTCAGTGTTCTCGTGGGAACGATTGGCCTTCGCCCTCCCATACGCTACTTTCCTATTTCGGATAGCCGAAGCGATGTCACGATTGAACCACTTAGGCTGCGTTGAAGCAGGGGTGACCGGTTTTGAGGGTATGGCAGCAGACTGCAGCACCATAAACTCATCCCGGAATGCACTCCACACTCCGTCAACATCGCCGCCAACCTCTAACCCCATCTCTCCAACGCTATCCCTGAGGCTAACAAAGTTCGCCCGCCGGAGATCGAGCTTACTGCCGGTCGAGTTACTACGTTTCACCCGAGGGACGCACACACGGAACCTAATAAGACCGTGATCACTCCCGCCCAATGATTCGTCAACGGTGAGGCCAGTGACGAGGTTGTCTTCGGTCGTGAATACTGAGTCTAGAACGCTTTCGCCTCGTGTAGGCTCGTTGACCCACTGAGTGAGGAAGTTCTCATCAGCAAAGTCAACTAGCCTCCTCCCTTCAGCATCGGCAGTCCTGTTTTTCCACTTTATGCCGCGACAGTTGAAGTCTCCTAAAACTACACACACCCTATCCCCTAGCAGGCTACTGAGTTCGGTGTACAGGGCTGTATCCTCCTCGAGGAGGAGATGCGGAGGTCTGTACACCAAGATTAACCTATTGTTCGTCCCTCCCACGTTCAGATCGACGCCAAACAGCTCCCGTTCCGACCGGAACTGGCAGTCAACCGGACTCAACGTGTCTCTGACGTATATTAGTACGCCACCCCCCTCCCCACGGGTGCGGTCTTTGCGAAACATTCTATACCCGGGAATTTCGAACTCCCCAACGTAGTCCCTACGATCAGTATGAATCCAGGACTCGGTGATAGCAACGATATCATGGTATTCTGATGCTAAGAGCGCCCGTAGCTCGCAAAACTTGTTCCTGATTGACCTAGCATTAAAAAGCATTGCACAGAGGGAGCCTCCCCTATTCTGACCGCCCCCTAGCACGACCCGTTTCCCGAACAGCCAGGGCTCTCGGGAGTTGAAGAGCCCCTCACTGACGAGGGGACAATCTCCGTAGGAGCCTGAGCCCCCTCCAACGTGGAAGGAGAGTCACCCACCTGTACCTGGACGCACCCTTCAGTTGAGGGTACGTCCGCCACAGACAGACAGACAGACAGACAGACAGACAGAGAGAGAGAGTTACGAGGAGTTACAAGGAAAAGAAGTACCTCAAAAGGCCTTGCGGCCCATACCGAGGAGGTACCAATGGCAACGGGTGCCAGGGAAAATTTTGTGAAAGTTTATTTTTCTTTCAACTATCCTAGCAGTAGTAGAAAACTGGATAGAAAAGTAGAAGGCTCTCTCCCCACCCTCCGCTCCCTGCCAGAGGCAGGTACGGAAAAAGGTTGAAGAAAATACCTTGACCCTGGAAAAGTAGCCAAGGAAATTTTACAGGAAAGTGGAGAATATATAAATAGCTCTATATTTAGCTTGCTCACAGAGACACCGAGCAAGCGAGAGAGAGAGAGAGACAGACAGACAGACAGACAGAGAGAGAGAGACAGACAGACAGACAGACAGAGAGAGACAGATAGACAGACAGAGAGAGTTACAAGGAGTTACAAGGAAAAGAAGTACCTCAAAAGGCCTTGCGGCCCATACCGAGGAGGTACCAATGGCAACGGGTGCCAGGGAAAATTTTTCTTTCAACTATGCTAGCAGTAGTAAAACTGGATAGAAAAGTAGAAGGCTCTCTCCCCACCCTCCGCTCCCTCCCTGCCAGAGGCAGGTACGGAAAAAGGTTGAAGAAAATACCTTGACCCTGGAAAAGTAGCCAAGGAAATTTTACAGGAAAGTGGAGAATATATAAATAGCTCTATATTTACCTTGCTCACAGAGACACCGTGCAAGCGAACTCCTGCAGAGTTTTCTTATGTTTTAATCTTAAACTATCAACGTGTTAAAATAATTCCCACATATACTAGTCCTAAATCATTTCAAATCCAACTTCTAACCATTGTTGCGAGTTGGGTTATCATTTGAACTAAACATGCTTCTAAAATCGACATCTTTGAACCCGCGTCACATAAGCGTCGATTGTAGCCCATATGCCTAACGAAAGGGATTAACTTTGTGGCATTTTTCGCCAGTTTCCAATCCACCTACCTACTTCCCCACCAATACCCAGCGCGCGCACTTCGGCCATTAGCCGGCGGTGAGGTACCTTATCAAAGGCCTTCTAATCAATCTCCCTACTCTTATCATACTCACTCAACATGACGTAAAAACTCGAGCATGATGGTGAGACACGACCTATGCCGTCTAAACCCATGTTGGAGTCCCCAAGTAGCTTGTAGGAATCCAAATGGTCAACAATCCTACTCGCTATTATCCCCTCTAAATATTTACCTACAACTGAAGTTAAATGGTGTTATTTATAGAGGTTCCAAGCCTCTCTTCCCACGCTTGAGATAGCAGTAGCGTCCTAATCATAACAGTAGAGAAAAAGACAATACTAAAAGTTTTTCTTTGCAGTCAGAGGAGAACATCCCTAACCTAAGCTAAAAGGACAGAGTGGGATGGGAAGGGGTCCTAGTAACCCACGGGACAGGTTTGTACAACAGACTTCACCCGCCCTCCCGAAAGAGAGAGAACCTAAAGGAATTGGCAGCCAATTTCTCTAGAATCCCACGACTCGGGACCGGAGGGCTGTCACACCCCAAGTATAAAGTTTACAACACGCAGAAGGAACGTGCATAACCTTTATACCCCCTGCGGAGAGAGAGGAGAGGAGAGAGAGAGAGAGAGAGAGAGAGGAGAGGAGAGAGAGAGAGAGAGAGAGAGAGAGAGAGAGAGAGAGAGAGAGAGAGAGAGAGGAGAGGAGAGAGAGAGAGAGAGAGAGAGAGAGAGAGAGGAGAGGAGAGGAGAGAGAGAGAGAGGAGAGGAGAGGAGAGAGAGAGAGGAGAGAGGAGAGGAGAGGAGAGAGAGAGAGAGAGAGGAGAGGAGGAGAGAGAGAGAGAGAGAGAGAGAGGAGAGGAGAGGAGAGAGAGAGAGAGAGAGAGGAGAGGAGAGAGAGAGAGACAGACAGACAGACAGAGAGAGACAGACAGACAGAGACAGACAGGCAGATAGACAGACAGACAGAGAGTTACAAGGAGTTACAAGGACAAGAGGATGCCTCAAAGACCTTTCGGTCCACTCTGGGAGGTTCCTGTTATTAAAAGTTTATTTTTGTTTCAACTATCCTAATAGTAGTAGAAAACTGGATAGAAAAGTAGAAGGCTCTCTCCCCACCCTCCGCTCCCTCCCTGCCAGAGGCAGGTACGGAAAAAGGTTGAAGAAAATACCTTGACCCTGGAAAAGTAGCCAAGGAAATTTTACAGGAAAGTGGAGAATATATAAATAGCTCTATATTGAGCTTGCTCACAGAGACACCGTGCAAGCGAACTCCTGCAGAGTTTTCTTATGTTTTAATCTTAAACTATGAGAGTATTCAGTACTTTGTCTAGCCTATTTTTAAACACATTTACACTTTGACTGGAAACAACGTCTGAGGGAAGTTGGTTCCAGATATTAACTATTTTATAGGAAAAGAAATTTCCGCAGACAGAGGTCCTAAATGTCTTTAGTTCCAGTTTAAACCCATTATTTCTTGTCGGATTGGCATTAAGTGAGAATAAGTGTCTGTAATCTACCCTGTCTATTTCTTTGAGCATCTTGAAGACTTGAATAAGCTGACCTCGCAACCTCCTCATCTCTAAGCTAAACAGATTTAGGCGCTCCAATCTCCGTTGGTAGCTTTGCATTCTCATTGAAGGGATCAATTTTGTAGCCCTTGCTTGTACTCTTTCTAACCTTTCTATGTCCTTCCTGAGGGATGGAGACCAAAACTGCGCACAGTATTCCAGTTGAGGTCTGACTAGAGAATTATAGAGAGACATTACAGTCTCCTTGTTCCGAAACTGGAACTGTCTTTTAATATAACCTAATAATTTTAAGGCCCTCTTTTCGACTTCTGCACAGTGCTTCGACGGTTTCAGATCGTTGCTGATATAGACTCCTAAGTCTTTCTCTAGATCGGTCTCAGTCAAGTTCCTTCCCAAGAGGGAGTAATCAGTCTTCGGGTTTTTATAACCTATGTGCATTACCTTACATCGTTAATATAGATGATAAAAAGTAAAGGACCCAGAACGGAACCCTGTGGGACACCACTGGTGACCGGCGTTTATTCCCAAGCCACTCCATTTATTACCACTCTCTGCTTTCTATCTTTTAACCAATCCTCAATCCAGTTGGAAACGAGCCCGGTGATTCCTAGTCCTTTGACTTTAGCTATCAATCTAGCGTGAGGGACTTTGTCAAAGGCTTTTTGAAAGTCGAGATACACTATATCTATTGCCCTACTTGCATCGTACAGTGTATGCATATTATGGAAAAACTCTAACAGGTTTGTCAGACAGGATCTATGTCGCCTAAATCCATGTTGAGAATAAAAAATTAGATTGTTAGATTCAAGATGATACACAATACGTTTTGTAATGATGGATTCCAACAGTTTGCCGACAACTGATGTTAAACTGATCGGGCGATAATTACAAGGATTTTCCCTATCACCCTTTTTAAAGATTGGTGTTACATTTGCTAACTTCCAGTCGGTTGAAACTTTCCCTAACTCGATTGATTGTTTGAATATGGTTACTAAGTTGTCAACAACATTGTGGCTAACCTCTTTTAATACCCTTGGAAGAAATAAGTCGGGGCCAGGTGATTTGTATTTGTTCATCTTATCAATTAATTGCTGTACCTCATTTCTCGTAACACTTATGGTCTCTACGGGCTGGTCACCGTCATATGTAATCCGAGGACTTGGCACTTCTATTGTGTCTTCCTTCGTGAAGACTGTAACGAAGAACTCGTTTAACATATTAGCTATATCTTTATCACCGAATTTCAGTACGCCATTTCTATCTTTTAAGGGGCCTACAGAATTTTTAATTGGCTTTCTGCTATTAACATGGGCAGAAAATTCTTTAGGGTTAACTTTACAGAGTGAGGCAACTCTAGCTTCTTCATCACGTTTGGCTGATCTAATTAAGGACTTGACCCTCCTACGTAGGTTTATATAGTTTTCTGAATTAGTGTGGTTGAAATGCGACTTAAGTAGTTTGTAGGCTCTATTTCTTCCCGTAATAGCCCTCCTAATTTCGTTGTTAAACCATTTCGGTGACTATGTTGACAAGGAAACCATTTTAGTGGGTATAAAAGTGTTCTGTAATATTCTAAATTGATCCCTATATGAGCTCCAGGTGACATTGACATCCTCACTTATTAGAACTTCAAGTGTGTCTAAACTACTTCGGAAGCTTTCAAAATTTGCTCTCGAGAAATCCAGTCTTTCACGAGCCTTTTCGCGTGTATTAACTGGAACCAGGCCCGGATCTAGAAGAATGGGGGCCCGTGGCTAATTTTTTTTTTGGGGGCCCCCTTGGCTACAATTTTTAATATATAAGGATTATAAGCTTTGTTTACGAGGAAAATTAAAGGTTTTCAGAACAAACATATTACTTTACTTTATTTATTTAGTTTTCAGAATAAACATATTACTTTACAAATATTTTACTTTATTTTACATATTATATTTTCCTGAATTAATAATTTTATACACACCTACCTACTGATTATGAGCTGGCAACCGATTGAACCGACGAGCCTTTTTTTGTGCAAATTCATTAATAATATTTCGAAAATCGACTTCTTTGGCCAGAGCATGTTCAACACAGAGAATTGCCAGTGACTGTAATCGCTTTTGCTTCATTGTTGAACGTGTGCAACATTTCAGTCGCTTTAACTTAGAAAAACTCCGTCCGCTGGTACAATTGGTCACCATCAATGACAAGTACATTCTGTATGCATTTAAGACATTGGGGAAAACTTCTCCAAATTTGGAGGCCCCCCTCAAATGCGGGGCCCGTGGCTGCAGCCCACATAGCCCACCACTAGATCCGGGTCTGACTGGAACCCTGAGGTCAACCTAATCAAATTATGATCGCTGTTACTTAAATTTTCACCAATAGTCAGGTTAGAGACTAGGTCATCTTCGTTCGTGAATATGAGGTCTAGTTTATTATTACCCCTAGTAGGCCCGTCAACCCATTGACTTAATAAGTTATCATCGGCAAATTCCAACAGTCTTGAGCCCTCAGCATCAGCTGTTTTGTTTTCCCAATTTACATTACCACAATTAAAATCACCAAAAATCACACTGATTCTTATTATTTTCTGCTTAATTTGTTATACAAGTTTATATCCTTATCAACGGGGTAGTGAGGTGGTCTATATACTAGAAGTAGCTGCACTACTTTATTATTATTTAGGTTTAGATCAATTCCCAACATTTCATGAGCAGATACGATATTACTGTTTACCGGGTGCAGGGAGTCCCGAGCATACAAAAGTACACCGCTGCCTTCCCTTCCGTTCCTATCTTTGTGAAACATTTTGTAACCTACCATTTCAAATTCTCCTACAAAATCCCTTGATTCAGAATGAATCCAGGATTCCGTTATTCCGATGATATCAAAGTTCTCAGTTTTGACAAGCGCTATAAATTCCATTAATTTGTTTCTAATTGACCTAGCATTGAGAAGCACAGTTTTGAGTGATTTTAAGTTGTGGTTTTTCCTAACTGGCCTGAGTCGTTTCCCGACGCAGTTGAACTAACTACTGGGGGAGTGGGACTAACTACTGGGGGAGGGGACTAACTACTGGGGGAGGGGGACTAACTGCTGTTGGAGGGGGACTAACTGCTGGGGGAGGGGGATTAACTGCAGGGGGAGGGGGACTAACTGCTGGGGGAGGGGGACTAAGCTGGGGGAGTAAGTTTAACTGTTTGGGAAGCAGGATCAATTGCTGGTTTGGGGGTCCTAGTTTAAAAAGATTATATAAATTAATGTTCAGTAAATCACCATACTTCTTTTTCCTCTTCTGGTTAAAATGTATCCCGTCCGAACCAAAGTATTCCCCATTTCCGTAGAATGTAGGCCAAAAATCGACAAACTTTAGGCCTTTTTCATCACACATGCGTTTAACTCTTTTATTTATGCTAATGGCTTTACTTAGAGT
>JAJOZX010005479.1:0-2500 GCA_023014485.1 Bathynomus jamesi | reverse complement strand
AACTTCCGAAGGTAACCTGTTCCATGTGTCACAGATCTTATACGTAAAGTAATTCCCACACACACTAGTCCTAAACCGTTTCAAATCCAACTTCCAACCATTGTTGCGAGTTGGGTTATCATTTAAACTAAACATACTTCTAAAATCGACATCGTTGAACCCGCGTAAGAGCTTGAAAACCTCGATCAGTTGACCGCGCAGCCTCCGAGATTCAAGCGAAAACAAGTTCAGGGCGCGAAACCGTCGATTGTAGCCCATATGCCAACGGAAGGGATTAACTTTGTGGCCCTCGCCTGCACTCGCTCCAGCCTCTCAATATCTTTCCTGAGGGTGGGCGACCAGAACTGCACAGCAAACTCCAGGTGCGGCCGAACAAGGGAATTGTACAGTGAGAGCACAATCTCCTTGTTCCGAAACTGAAATTGCCTCCTGATATAACCCAATAGTTTCTGGGCTTTCTTTTCCACCTCTACGCACTGTTTCGTAAACTTAAGGTCGCTGCTAATTAGCACACCCAAGTCCTTTTCTAAATCAATCACCTCGATATTACTACCCAACATCGAGTAGTCCGACTTGGGGTTGGCGTAGCCAATGTGCATCACTTTGCATTTACCCAAGTTAAACGCCATTTTTCGGACCACTCTCCTATCCTACCTAGGTCCGCACGCAGTTCCTCGATCGCTTCGGGCGTCCCAACATTGGCCCCAAGCTTGGTGTCATCAGCGAATTTGGCGATCCGACTGACGATGCCACCGTCGATATCATTTATGTAAATGGTAAACAACAGTGGCCCCAAAACGGAACCCTGAGGAACCCCACTAGTGACCGAGGCCCAACCCGAACTAGCCCCTTTAATTACCACCCTCTGCCGCCTATTCCTCAGCCAGTTTCAATCCAACTACCTATTTCCCCACCGATACCCAGCGCGCGCACTTTCGCCATTAGCCGGCGGTGAGGTACCTTATCAAAGGCTTTCTGAAAGTCGAGAAAAGTATATCAATCGCCCTACTCTTATCGTACTCACTCAACATGACGTGGAAAAAACTCGAGCAAGTTGGTGAGACACGACCTATGCCGTCTAAACCCATGTTGGGAGTCCCCAAGCAGCTTGTAGGAATCCAAATGGTCAACGATTCTATCAGCTATTATCCTTTCTAATAATTTACCTACAACTGAAGTGAGACTAAGGGACGATAGTTCCCTGGACTTTCGTGATCCCCTTTCTTAAAGATAGGGGTCACGTTGGCCTCCCTCCAGTCACCGGGCACCTGGCCCATCACCAACGATTTGTTGAAGACTGTAGCCAGGTAGGGAGCCACCTGGTCGCGCACTTCTCGCAAAACACTGGGGAGAAACTGGTCTGGCCCAGGAGCCTTAAACGCGCTCAGTTTGTCTATTCTATGAGCAACGACTGTCGCGGTACATCTAACACTATCCAGGCCAGCACCTTCGTGCCTCACAGCTGGCTCGGGGATGACGCGGGTATCCTCCCTGGTGAACACTCCCGCAAAGTACTCATTAAGCACATTAGCGATGTCCGCGTCGGAGGTCCGCAGAACGCCGCTTCCGTCCTTTAAAGGACTATCATGCTTCTAATGGGCTTTCTACTATTAACATAACTGAAGAACTCCTTAGGGTTCCCCTTGCAGAGGCTTGCCACCGTAGTTCTTCGTTACGTTTCGCTAGCCTAACCTTCGCCTTCACTTCCCTACACAGGCGGACATACGCTTCAGTGTTCTCGTGGGAACGATTGGCCTTCGCCCTCCTATACGCTACTTTCCTATTTCGGATAGCCGAAGCGATGCCACGATTGAACCACTTAGGCTGCGTTGAAGCAGGGGTGACCGGTTTTGAGGGTATGGCAGCAGACTGCAGCACCATAAACTCATCCCGGAATGCACTCCACACTCCCTCAACATCGCCGCCAACCTCTAACCCCATCTCTGCTACACTATCCCTGAGGCTAACAAAGTTCGCCCGCCGGAGATCGAGCTTACTGCCTCTCGAGTTACTACGCTTCACCCGAGGGACGCACACACGGAACCTAGTAAGACCGTGATCACTCCCGCCCAACGACGATTCGTCAACGGTGAGGCCAGTGACGAGGTTGTCTTCGGTCGTGAATACTAAGTCTAGAACGCTTTCGCCTCGTGTAGGCTCGTTGACCCACTGAGTGAGGAAGAGTTCTCATCAGCAAAGTCAACTAGCCTCCTCCCTTCAGCATCGGCAGTCCTGTTTTCCCACTTTATGCCGCGACAGTTGAAGTTGTCTCCAGTCTACAACACTACACACACCCTATCCCCTAGCAGGCTACTGAGTTCGTGTGTACAGGGCTGTATCGTCCTCGAGGAGGAGATGCGGAGGTCTGTACACCAAGATTAAACCTATAGTTGTCCCTCCACGTTCAGATCGACGCCAAGCAGCTCCGTTCCGACCGGAACTGGCAGTCAACGGACAGGACTCAACGTGTCTCTGACGTATATTAGTACCCCACCCCCCT
>JAJOZX010005478.1:247500-315548 GCA_023014485.1 Bathynomus jamesi | reverse complement strand
ATATATATATATTATATATATATGGGAATGAACTCAGAATGGTTCCCTGAGGTTTTTTATGATACACACAGACCGTGCATGGAACAAGGAACTCTTCTGGGAAAATTAAATCCACTATAGTCCGAATAAGTAATGTTCACTGACAAACACTATAGTTTTTTCTTTTCATGATGTTAGCCCGACGTGGGCAACGGGTCACTCGCAAAGAGGTCCCAAAAATATAGCTTCCTTCACCAGCTATCTGTAAAGCAGATAGGATCCAGCTTTGGGACAGGATCTAGGGTTTAAAGCAACCTAGCCCCGCTATATTTAGAATCTCAATATAAGCAAAAGACTCGTTGCATTCACGTCGGATTGAATACATCAAAGAAAAAGGAGTAACTATTATATTTTCAGCCAAAAACCAAAACTTAAACCTCAACTGGTAGAATTGAGCATCCACTTTTTAAGGCACATAACATGTCCGTTTCTTGGAAAGAAAAAAACTATAGTGTTTGTCATTTACCATTACTTATTCGGACTATAATGGATTTAATTTTCCCAGAAGAGTTCCTTGTTCCATGCACGGTCTGTGTGTGTGCGTGTATATATATATATATATATATATATATATATATATATATATATATATATATATATACACTTACTATGATATTTTAAAAGGGTTTGAACGATGGTTCAGGATCGACCTGCGGTTGACCCTTCTGCAGCATCCCGCGTCATTTGCAGGATTTGGTGGAGGAGGGAATTGCTTTCCGATCTCCTCCTGTCCTGCCCTCGTAGCTACCCACGCATGGCTGGTCAGGGACTTTGTACAGGAACCTGTCCAGCTGGTTCTTGAACTTATTCAGGTTTCTCAGTTCTTTTGGCAGGACATTAAAAAGTTTTGGGCCTCATATTTCGAGGGTATTTTCCATCCTCGTTTTCATGACTCCCTGTCCCACAGCAGCCGGGACAGTACAAAATCTGCCTCTTCTCTCATTCCACTGGGTTTCTATTTCGTTTCTAAGGTTAAGGACAAAGCCCTCGACTATTTTCCTTATGTACTGTATATTATTGTATACCGCTCTCGTCTTTCCAAAAAGTAGAGTTTCAAGAATTGTTGTCGAAGCCAGTAGACTTCACCTTTCGTTTTCTCTATCTGAAACGTAAAAGTCCTTTGTATAGCTTCTATGTTCGCAATGTCTCGTTTTCTGTATGGACTTGTAAGTACTGAGCAATACTGTTAATGGTAGGACGAGACTCTTCCATAATTTTAGCACGATGTTTACTTTTCTGCTGTGAAAGCTCCTCCAGATGATTCCCATTATTTCTGTAGTTGTTGTAATTTTAATGTTACAGTGCTCTCTGAATTCTGCATCCGACGACATTATTACTCCAAGATCCCTGACTTGTGGATTTGGTGTTATCTCTTTGGCTTGCATAGTTTTGTACCCTTTTTTCTGTAGCTCCTTGTTATTACCATATCTTAGAAGTTGGAATTTTTCTTCGTTGAACTTCATATTGTTGTCTTCTGCCCATTTGAATAATGTTTCAATGTCATTTTGTAACTTCGCTATGTCACCTTCGTTCGATATTTCCTTGCATAGCTTTGTGCCATCTGCGAAACATGATACACAGGCGCTCACAAGCATTCGTACAGCAAAATATTTCAGTTTGGAATATGATAGTTCAACAAATAAAATTTACTTTAACTCCAACATATAATATAAAACATCAAAGAATTAGGAAAATGAAGTTGAAATGCAAAAGTTTTTGTACATTTATTTACAATATTTTTTCATATTTTTCTGTACATCTTTTGCTTGAATGACTTCAGATTCGTTTTTGGTATTTTTCTGCAACATTTCGACATCTCTCAGTAAAAATTTTAATCCATTCTTCTGAAGAAAACTGTTACAATTCATTCAAATTTGAAGGGTTTCTCTTGCGGACAGCTATTTCCAAATCAAACCATAAATTCTCAATTAAATTGAAATCTGGGCTTTGACTGGGATACTCGAAAAGCTTGAAATTCTTTTGTTGAAGCCATTTCATGGTGCTCTTACTTTTATGTTTTAGATCATTATCTTGTTGCAGTACCAATTGTGACCCATTCACAACTCCTGAACTGAAGGCAATACATTTTCTTCTAAAATTTCCTGATATTTTCTTCGCATTCAAGATTTCATTGATGACAACAAGCTTTTTACCAGAAGCACTAAAGTATCCACAAAGAAGCAACCCAGGAAACACACTTCGTAAATACGACGTTGTATCCTCGTTGAATCTTGATCATGTCAGAAATTGACGTTGTACTGACGTACTCACAACTTAAAACTTAAACGTTATATTGCAACGTTGATGCAACGTTGCATAACGACGTTGTATACACGTGAAATACAAGTAAACTTCTGACAATTTTTTTACGTAGCATAGACGTTGTTTGCAAGTAAGGTTTTACATCCATAGCATATAGTTTCGTATTACATTATTCTTTGTTACAAAATTGTAAGAGAGTTACATATGGCATACTACTACTTCAAATAGGGCGCCTTTGTTGGACCAAATTCTATCCTTGAGACGTTGAGACAACGTTGTATCTACGTAAAGTTTACATAATATATCAGCCTTGTGAAGACCAGTGGTGGGCACCGTTAACCAAAAAGTTAACTTCGTTAACCGCTAATCCGTTAACCAAAAAGTTAACTTCGTTAACCGTTAATCCGTTAATTCGTTAAACATGTAACGGAAGTTACCGATAAACCGTTAACGTTAACTTTTATTATAAAAAAAATGAAAAACAATATATATATATATATAATTTAATTTTCCCTCTTCTTCTCGTTCTCCATTTTGTCCATGAGATGCATGTTGCCCTTCATGAAAATTAGCATATCAAAGTTTTCATCAGACAGGGATGATCTCTTGGCCCTCAGGATGTCCTTGCCCATAGAGAACAAACGCTCCACTGCAGCACTGGAGGGGATGGCTGTGTTGAACTTGATGAACAAGTCCACCAACACTTGCTCACCCAAGAAGGCAGCATCTGTCAGGACATAAAGGGTTAAGGTGAAAACGCTCCCATTGTAAGACATCAATTGACTTAATTTATGTCATCAAAGTGACATGAGAATTGAAATCTTACCTGATCAGTTTTATGGTTCTTGAAATGTATCAAGGAGACTACTAATAAGGTACTCACAGACATATTATAAATATACATGACTTACTTGACAACGATTATTTTTAAATATTCACTAGCACAAACATGTTGCGCAAGAGACAGACTGCAAATGAAACGAATGTAGTTATTTGTTGTAATTGTTACATATATATTATTGAAAGTGCCTTAAAATGCTCGTGATATTTCTTGAAAGAAGTTGAAACATTCAACTCAAATGGCAAATCTTTCCGCCTGATTTTACAGTCGACCATGTTTTGCTCAAACCAATGCCATAAATAACTACCATATTTGGTAAGACACAAATTGTGGCGACGGAAACAAATATATCGCCTGATTTTGCACTGCGGAAATGGAAATTCGTTCATCACTATTAACAGTGGCGGATTAATTGCACACCTGCTCAGCACTGAAAATAATAGAAACTTTTAAACGTTTATTTATGAATTTTTTGGGTTAACGGACTTGAGTTAGCGGAAGTTAAATGTAACGGAAGTTAATTAGTCCGATAATGATTTTCAAAGTTAACTTAAAAGTTAAATCGTTAACGAAAAAGTTAACTTCGTTAATTAACGATTAACGGATTAACGGTTTGTGCCCAGCTTTGGTGAAGACGAAACTGAGACCACACAAATTTACGTTGTATCTGCATCACACTGGAAAAAGTTAGAGGAAGATAGAAGTAGCAGTTCGAATACTATTTACGACGGTTGCTGCAGTAATAAAGAAATGGAAAGGCTGTTGAACAATCAAAACTCTACCACTGTGTGAAAGACCTTGCAAGATTTCAGAACTTACAACTGTATGGATTGAAAGAATAGCTGCTGCGAATCCGCGTGATGGTGATGCTGCTTGCTCTGGTATCCCTGCCATGCTTGATGTCTCTTCAGATATATGGTCAAGTACTGGCGCTGCTAAAAAATAGCGTGCAAGTGCCCTAGGGTGTTGTGTTATGTCCTCTAAACCTCCACTAACCTTCAAAGCTTTGTTTTGATGTTCAAGTGTTTCATCGGCTCCAAGAGTGCAGAATGGAACATTACTTTTTCTTACAACCCAGTTTCCTTTTTCAAACTCTTCCCATATTGCAGGATCAGATTCCTTCAAAGCACTCATTTCTGCAAGATAGTATGCCATCATCCCAGAGTAATTATGTAAATTTAAAGCAAAGAAGTACCCAACGATTGCTTCCACTGATGAAATGTGTGCATTCCACTCGCCACTTCTTATAGACCTTATTACTTGCAAAAAAGATTCCACCATTGCCATGTAGTTCCGCATCATTTTAAATCTTGGGTTAGACTGTCCTTGAACATTGTCAAATTTCTTCATTTTTTCAGAGATCTTACATTTCTCGATGGTTGCCAGCAGGTCTTGAATATCGCACCTTTTGATACATTTGGTACATTTCAACCTTGTTAAGAATTTCTGCACATGGATGCTTCTTGAAGAACACTTCCAGATAGCAGTCATACAGAGCAACAAGTGTGCGTTTGTGAGCTGCTTCAGCACGTCGAATATGTTTGCCCGTGATGATTTGTTGCACAGTGCCAGACGTCCCACATTTCAGGAATACCGAATCCATCAATAAAAGTGCCAATAGCACGAAGGAATGCCATACATATGTGCAGTTCACCAGGCCGTAAAACAAATCGATCACGAAGACACTGTTGAGACACTATTAGTTGCTGCACAGGACGGTAGAGACCCAAATCTAATGTCACAACACATTTTGAATCTGTTCCACAAATACTGTATGTTTTGTTAAATTTTCCAGATATGTCAAGAAAGTCATTTGAATTGAACGATCTGTTGGGGTAGCTGGTATGATTGGCAGTACACATATGCGAGTTATTTGCTTCGGCACTTTTTGCAATGTTGCACTGAAAACAGTTCAGGCTGGAACACACGCAGGATAAGATACCAGTGGGAGGAGCCGATTTCCTGAACGTATAACACTAGTGATGTAATTGCATATCTGTACTATAAATATCTTTAAAATTAGACCTTAAAAATTCAAATTGGTCCATAAATAACGGAGATATTGAAGATTTTTTGAATTCCTTTGGCAGCCATCTTGATGACGTCATCAATATTACACGCCACGCACCATAGAGTGACATCATGGAAATTATTCATCTATAGGTAGTTTCTGATAAAACAAAACCAGTCCCGCCTTTTCATCACTAAACCTGCCACGGAGCATGATTTTTCTACATATGCTCCTAGACTAGTAATGGTGATCTCCAACGCAAAAATAATTTGGGAATCGTTTGAAACAGTATTTAGGACTATAAATGAGGACTGTGTACCGTACAAGATTAAGCGTGCGAAAGTAAATAACAAGACTTTGTGGTTTACTTCTAGAGTAGGGGATATTATAAGAGTAGAGATAGGGCTTATAGGCTACATAAGTACAATAAGACAATTTGCGGTTACGAAACAATTACATATCTCTTAGGAGTGAAGCGAAAAGCGTAATAAAAAAGTCCAAGCGTGATTTTTAAATCTCCATAGCTCGTGACGGCAAAGAAAACCTCATGCGATTCTTTCAATACGTCAATAATAGGAATCCAGTAAAGAGTGTCTTGGGGCCGTTGAAAAATTCTGCCGGAGAGCTAGTTCCTGAAAACAAGCAAATGGCTACCCTGCTAAACGATATTTTTAAGTCAGTTTTTACAATAGAAGATGTAACGAATATCCCTACGGTCATAGACATGATACCTTTTGACAATGGTAATACTTTAGATAATATTGTGGTTAGTGAAAGGGAGGTAATGCACTATATTGATAAAATAAAATGCGTAAATCACCGGGGCCGAATTCCATATATCCCATACAACTAAAAGAATTAAAAGAAAGCATTGTTGTGCCGCTAACAAATATTTTTAATGCGTTTATTTCTGAGGGGGTGCGTACCAGATAATTTCAAGTTAGCAAATGTAACCTATTTTTAAGAAAGGCGATAAAGGTGCGGCAGGAAATTATAGGCGAATCAGTTTAACGTCTGTTGTAGGTAAGCTACTGGAATCAATAATTAGGGATCGTATAGTCTAACACTTGGAATTGCATAACTTGATTAGAAATACGCAGCACGGTTTTAGGCGAAACAAATCTTGCTTAACTAATCTTTTAGAATTTTTTCAAAGCGAGGTTGAAGTTTACGATAGTCATCGGGCGGTTGATGTAGTGTATTTAGATTTTCAAAAGCGTTTGATACCGTACCACACAAAAGACTCATTGAAAAAAACTAAGGCTCATGGAATCAGGGTGTAGTATTAAATTGGATAGAAGAGTGGTTGCGAGATAGGAAACAGAGGGTGGTCGTTGATGGAGCAGAGTCGTGTTGGGCTAAAGTAGCGAGCGGTGTTCCTCAGGGTTCTGTATTGGACCTTTTGCTTTTTCTTATATATATTAACGATTTAGATGTCGGCCTAGTTAGTACAGTTTCAAAGTTTGCGGATGACACGAAGTTGGGTGGTATAGCAATTAATGATGAAGATAGAGGTAAAATCCAGGATGATTTGAACAAAATCGTTGATTGGTCAGTCACATGACAAATGAGATTTAACGTCGCTAAACGCAAAATTTTACATATAGGTTCGCGTAACGGTAATTTTGCGTATAGTATGTCAGGGAAGGAGTTGGCAAGCGTACAACAGGAAAGAGATTTAGGAGTTATTGTCACTGGTGATTTAAAAGTAGCGAAACAAAGTACAGCAGCGGTCAATAAGGCGAACAAAGTGCTAGGTTTTATAGCTAGGAATTTTGACTACAAATCGCGCGATATTATTGTTCCTCTTTATAAATCATTAGTTAGACCCCATTTGGAGTACGCGATCCAATTTTGGAATCCGCATATGCGGAAAGATATAGACAAAATGGAAAGAGTTCAAAGACGAGCAACTAAGATGATTCCGTCGCTTAGGTCGAAGTCGTACGAGGATAGTCTTAAGGAGTTAAAATTGACTACACTCGAGACTAGGAGGCTAAGGGGTGATCTAATCCAGGTTTTTAAAATTATGAATGGGTTCGATAACTAGGGCTCGTACGGATTATGGAGAAAATAAATCAAGGAGTTTCAAGGAGTTTATTTTGCCTTTTCAAGGATGATTTTCTACATTTTCAAGGAGCTGCTAACTAAATAAATAAATTATTCTTTCCATACTTTTCAGATATAGTCGCCCATCATAGCTTCGTCCCATTTTCCCTGACATTTTCCATGATATCTCCTCTCCATGGTTTGAATATCTTGGTGAAAACGTTCATGTTCTTTACTTACATCACCCAAATTTTGTTTGAAGAATTCTAAATGCGAGTCCAGATAGTGTAACTTTAGGGACATTCTACAACCGAACCTTTGAAAGTGTTTGAGTAGATTTTCTACTAGCTCTTTGTAGTTGTCGTTCTTCTTGTTACCTAAAATTCATGGACTATAAGCCGAAATGACTGCAAGCATTTTTTTCAAGAGCTGTCATATTTTCTTCCAACTCTTTAGATGCTAACATGCGTCTGACTTGAGGTCCAACAAATATGCCTCCCTTGATTTTAGCTTCAGAAGTTTGGGAAACATTGAACGTATATGATAAAGAGCATCACTTTCAGCATCCAAAGCTTTGATGAATTGCTTAATAAGACTAAGCTTGATTTGCAGCGGGGGTAGCAAAATTTTGTTTGTTGGAACAAGGGCTTCGTTAAGAACGTTGTGTTTGCCTGGATTAAGCTCATTTCTCACGGGCCATTCCTTTCTGACAAAGTGCTCACCATCTGCTCTGCTGTCCCAAAGGCAGAGGAAACACGAATATGTTATGTAACTGCCCTGTAGTCCAAGCAGGAATCCTAGCATTTTGAAGTCTCCACATACACCCCATCTATGTTCACTATAGTTTATTTTGTCTATCAACTGCTTTACATTTTCATATTCCTTCAATTCAACCGAATGAGCCACAGGAATAGATGGAAACATGTTTCCATTATGTAGTAGGACGCCTTTTAAACTTCTACTTGAACTGTCAATAAACAAATACCAATCAGCAGGGCTGTATTCAATTCCTATCTCACCAAAAAGGCCATTCACATCACAGCAATAGCGAAGAGAGCTCGATGTAAAATAGGAGTAGAAAGAAGCAAAGGACCTATCGCTTAGGTCCAAAAGATTCCACTCTTTAAGGCGGGACGTCATAATTTCTACATTGGTTTTCGTAAGGTTCATATCCCCTGACTAGGTCGTCTGTCTTTCTGGTTAGGGAAATGGGGTGACGTATTGGAGCTTGCCTCGAAATCAGCATCTTCATTTTCATCGGAGGATATTAAAGGCGTTTCTTCTATTTCCTCCATAGTGGGTGGGCATGGAATGGGTAAATCTTCATTATGGGGGACTGAGGAAATAGAAGATGGGATATTTGGATATAGGACATTTTTTCGACCTTTACCTCTCTTGTAGATTGAAATGTCTATCATGCAGAAGTAACAATCATCGTGGTGATTGGTTTGCTCCCTCCAAATGCGAGGAATAGCAAATGGCATTCCTTTTCTGGTACCTCGCAGCCATCCTTCTAATGTGGAACGGCAGCTTCCACAGCAAAAGTGAGGTGCCCATGATTTATCTTGATCGCCCATGGGCATGCCAAAGTAAGCGTGATATGCTGTACAAAACTTCGTTCCTGCGTCATTTTTGTGCTTTACTTGCTTTGGATTGATGTAATGGCCGCAAACATAAAATGAATCTGCAGAGTGTCTGCAGGGCCTATTGGTAGCCATCGCCATATAATTCTATTTCAAATATCTGAAAAATACAAAAAAAAACATTTTATAAACAGAAATAAGAAACCAAATGTGTACAAATATTTAATAATCGGCCTTAACCAATAAAAATATTACTAATAAACTCCAGTTTTGGGGACATTTTGAATTTTGCACTTGAAATTACGTTTGCTATCTCAGAAAAATGCCTTAAAAATGGCAAAAAAGTAAGATTTCTGAATTTGACCATATCATAGAAACTATAGTTTTCCGAGCAAAACCGATGCCAAATCTATAATTAATCAGCATGGCTGAAACATATAGAAAAGATCGAAAAATCAACAAACAAAAAATTGTCGCACAGTGTAATTCCCAGTTTACTTTCTTTAAATTTTTATTTACACTTTCCTACTTTACTTTCTTTCAATTTATATTTAAACCTTCAAATATTCCTTCTGACACTCTGGGATGCGTTTTTGGACCTCTGGTTGCTGACTTTAATTGTATATCGATTAGGTTATGGTCAGAGAAATTTGTGTGCGTTACCTTTTTATTTATTATTATCAAATTATGTGTCAAAATTAAATCCAAAACATTTTTTTTTTCTAGTGGCTTCACAGATTTCCTGGGTAAATGAATAATGTTCCATAATATCTAATAGTATTTTTGCTTGGGTTCTATCATCTTTTGTAATGTTACCATGGAACTTCAACATATATAGGGTGTCCATAAATGATTACCCTGAATAAAGCATACTATAACTTTTAAATAAACACACTTATCAAACAGTTTTAATCATAAGTAGATAAACATACAAAGTTTTGATACATAGTTAATGAACTTAATAAGCTTCCACATGTGCACCCCTAGTGGTACGTAAAATGTCTAAACGGTATTCACACTCACGCCACACATTTTCCAACATTTGTGGGTTAACTGTTGCAATTGCATCCGTAATGCGTTCTCGCAATGTCCTGATATCTGGAACAACTGTTGCATAAACCAAATCTTTAACATGACCCCAGAGAAAGAAACCCAGCGGGGTAATGTCTGGTGATCTTGGGGGCCATGGGATTGGCCCGTCCCCGCCAATCCATCGATTTGGAAATGTTGCGTCGAGAGTTTCACGAGCAATATGCGCCCAATGAGGGGGTGCTCCATCTTGTTGGAAGATGACAGTTGGCTGCCTGTCCTGCAGCTGGGGGATGGCGTAATTGGTGAGAAAGCCATTTGAATGTTTTTCACCGTCCCATCGGAAACTGATGGTCTACCACTGCTCTTTCCCTTTTCCACGTTTCCAGTTTCCAAGAATTTTTTCATCCACGACTTAATTAACTTCACATCAGGTGGATTCTTTCCATACTTTGTTCTGAACCTTCGCTGAACACTGACAGAAGATTTTGTTTCTGCAAGCCACACAACACATTGTGCCTTCTCTGTCACAGACGCCATCTTAACTGAACAGCTACTACAGCGCTCCTAGCGGCGAGTGCGGTAGACGAAACACACCAGCACAGAAACTCTGTGTGTACGAGATCACCTGTAAAAAGAAAACGGATGTAAGATTCGTCATTAAAACATGAGAGCATACTGTTTTCAGGGTAAACATTTATGGACACCTGTATAACTTTTTAATTTTCCATTCATAACATGGAAGAAAAATGGCAATCCTCACATATTAAAATATTTGGTGCAAGAGTTTCAAATAATTTTAACACGTTTTCTATTTCATTTGTAACGAATTGGAATTCACTTGTTGTGGTGTTTGGTGGACTGTAGACGTTCATAACAGTTAGTCTTAGTTTGTTTACTTCTAAAATAATAATTTCGACTGTGCTGTTTAACTTGCTTACCTTCACCTCACCCGTGTATGTATTTTTCACAAGATGAAACACCCTCCTCCTTCTCCAGTAACTATTTTTGCTCTGTATATGTTGTAGTCCAGTATTGCTATTTCAGTATCCTCAATGAAGTTTACACAGCCTTTTCGCATTTATGTAAGTGTGTTTCCGTTTGGCATATGATATCTGTGCTGGTTTCCAGAACTAAATTTTGTAAGTATTGTAATTTGCAGTCTGCATGGTCAGTATAGAGGCCCTGTATATTTGTGCATAATAAATAAATTTATAGGGTATTTAATCTTCGTGCTCGGTTTTCCGAGATAATGGTCATTTTCTGGTCAATGTTGTTGGTTCTCGTTTGGTGTTATTGGTTGGGCCGCTGTATTTGGGATATTGGGGCTGAGGCCCTTGATATCATTGTGGATGTTGTGTTAACTATGGGTAGTGTTGAATAAGAGGGTGATGTATGTAATGCTGGGGGTGCATATATCTGTTAAATTCTGTCTTTTCTCATTAGAAGGGACAATTGTGTTTCTATCATTTTCATTTCCTCCAAAAAATATACTTCATTGCCACTGTTATTACTTCTATTTAGGATGTGAGCTGTTCTTTCTCATACTCTTCTTTGAGTACCCTTAATTAACCTTTATCGGGCAGTGTTACTTTACTGATTTTGTTCTGGCTAACGCCAGAGATTTTGTTCAGTCTCGGAAACACTTCTGTACAGTAAAGGATTAAATTAAACAAACTTCTCTTAACCTTTTACTGCACATGTCTTTCCGAGACTGAATAAAATCGTCTGGCGTTAGCCAGAACAAAATCAGTAAAGTAACACTACGCGATAAAGGGTTAATGTGAAAATACAGGCACTCAATATTTAGGCACTTTTTCTCTCCAGTTGGCTGTCGGCACATAGAAAGGTAGAAATAGTAGCAGTTTTGTTCCGTGCCTGCAGCTTCCATTACTCAGAATATTTTTTGGGGTGACTATACTCGCAGTTTGAGCCATATTTGCACGAACCTTCTTTGTAATATTCGCATATAGTCCATCGTTTAGATTCCTTACGAGTCTTATGGGATTCAATTTCTTTCCTCTATTCTTCTACCACTTCTTTCTTACTCAGTGGTGTTTTAATCTTTGGTGTATTTTAATTTTTCATCATCGTGTCCTCTTGTCCAGGGGGGGGGGGGGGATTTCTCTGTCTAAGACTACACAGAGTTTTCTGGCGTTTCCTGATTTTCTGTCGGTGAACACGTTGCAACTAATCTTCTATTTGAACATTCTCCAGTCCAGTTTTTACTACTTTCCTACTGTTTTCCATACACTTGACGCACACGAAGCCATAAAAGCCCATAATTTTGTTGTTTATTCTATTCATCATTTTCCTGTCCTTTTTATCTAAGTTTACGCATTCGTAACGTTTAGATGTATTGCACAGAATATATTTTAAGCCGTGGTCTGGTCTGCTTCATTTTTGCAAGTACGCGACGCATTCCATTTAAACATAATTCAACTCTCTTCAACGTTCTGGATTTACAGCAACTCACACTTTTTCATAGTTTTTGCCATTCCCCCCCCCCCCCCCATTTTTCGTCTATTTCCTTTCTATTTCTCGAATTTCGTCTGCGAAATATTAACCTTCTCGTTTATGGTCCTCTTCCTCTTCTCCCTCTTCTTGGAAAAATCTCACGAAAGCCGTTTCTCCGTTCAATTTATATTTCAATTTATGTTTTTCTTTATGCACGCTGTATGCCACCGGCCTTCACTTAAATTATTTTCGCATATTCACTAATACTTAATACACACACTGGAATAGGATGAAATTTACCGTTGACTTTATAAACACTAGTTATTTTGATATTAGCACAGAGCAGAAACGTCCGTACACCAAGCGGCAGAAACACACACGCACACACACTCTATATATATATATATATATATATATATGTATATAGAGATAGATATCATGTGACGGAGGACACCGTGGAATCCGAACTACGTGTCACTACATCATCTGTACATAGAAGACGGTTCCCCCATCCAACAACTACTCAGACCCAATATCGCTTAACTTTGCTGATCTAATGGGAAGTGGTGTTTAAACATGGCTATGACATAGCCCCAAATACATAAATTAGGTTGTCCTTCCTTATTTACCAAATAAATTATTATTTGTTTCATTGAATTTTCTGTGGCTGAAACTCTTGAGAAAGTTATTATTTTTATCATAATGAAAACATTAATATTGATTTTATTTCTTATGCAATGCCTGCCATAACAGTAATATCACGAAATTTGAAAAATTATATCATATATTCATAATTCTATATTATATTGATAGATTAACTAAATATTCGCATCCGCAAATATTGAAATTAAAAATCCGCATCCGATGATGCTGAAAAACTGACATCCGGTCCACCACTAAATTATATATACATATATACACGTCAACAATGAGGTAAAAAGAAAACGGAAGAGCGGTGACTCTGCACTAGGGAAATGGAGTCAAGAGTCACTGAGTCAGATTTCCGCGCAGACTGAAAATGCTGGAAGCCCAACAGTGTATACAGTATATACCTACACTGTAATTAGTGTTGAGATAGTTACTGAAATAGAATTCAGTGGTTTTCAACCGGGGTGGCGCGGCACCCTGGAGTGCCACTGACATTGCCCAGGGGTGCCGCAAAGATTGTTGTAGAGTGTTGATTTTTCAACATTTTTTATTGAAGTTGTCCTTGCAACGAGGTATCTTGTGAAAATATACACTTTCCTCAGGCTTGGTCCTTACACATTCAATTTTATCCAATAATTCAACACTTAGCCGCCACTTCCCAGGAGGGCTTGTATGACATTTTGAAATAAAACAAAATTCATAGTTTATTACTCCCATAAAGGAACAATATAGACTCTGTTTCAAGGTACGTGGCGCTCACTTGGCAGGGTGGGGGGAACTGGCTGTTGAACAGGGGTAAACGCTAATTCACAGGGGTGCCGTGAAAGTAGATAGATAGCACTGGGATGCCGCGAACCAGAAAAGGTTGGGAACCACTGAGATAGATATTTGAATGGTTTACGGTTATGAAAATAAAAACCCACTCTAATAGACAGAGTTTATTTCCACAACAGTTTCGACGCCCACTGGCATACGGTTAAATTGACGAAATAAGTTAATTATTTTATATTATTTGGCCTATTTAAGAAACTGTAAAAACTAGTAAAATAAATGTACTAATGAACGTTTCTAAGTTTTAGATTCAATGAGGAATGAACAAAAGATCTTGTTTAGAGCGCGAGATGGAAATAAAAAACCACAATCGAGGGGGAGAGATTGAAAGGGCACAGGATTCAGTCAGTAGAGGGAGTCGAGAAGAAGTTGTCACCGAGAGAGGGTCGTATTTTCTCTCGTTATTTTTATCTTAATTTCTACTCGTGGCCATGGGAAATGGGGACTATTTTAAGATGAACTCGAGATTAAATATATGTTACGGCCTTTTTGCGAAATCGGTCTTTTTGCAAAAAAGGCCGATTTAGGTTAATCGAGTGCCCGGTAAGGTCAACTGGCTGCCCTTGACGATTGGTTAGGTTAAGTCGTGATATTTTCGTTGTTTAACGAAAAACTCACGACTTAACCCTTTCGCGAAAAGTCCGATTTCGCGAAAAGTCCGTAACATATAGAACTGTGTGTTTTTATAACAGTTAAAGATAAAATTATGAAATTCTAACGATAAACAGTGTTAGTTCCTCAGTTGAAATATTAAGTGGAAAATAATACGAAGATAAACAGCAAACCTTGTCACGTCACCCCGGAGAGAAAGCCGAATTTATCAATAGATATACACTGTATATATATATATATATATATATATATATATATACTCGTATATATGTTACAGTCAGTGTGTGAAACCAGTCATTTCACGTAGTGCCTAAAATTTTGAGGCATTTGGAGTAATTCGATTAAGCAGTTAATGATTTCGTGAAGGTTAGGTTAGGTTAGGTTAAGGTAGGGTGGTTGGGTTAGGTTGGGTTTCGGCGGACATCGGAATAACGCATAATAAAATGTATTTTTCCATAACTTCTTGGATTTATAGGTTTCAGCATATGCTGATTTTAACGAAAATATCAAGACTTAACCTAACCAATCATATTTAGTTTTGGAGATGGGTGTACGTTATTCCGATGTCCGCTTGGGTTAGTAATACGTATTACCTAAGCTTTAGGACCACAGGTATCACGCGAAATGCCTGAAGATTTTAGGCATTACGTGAAATGACTGGTTTCACGCATTGACTGCAACATACATACATATATATATATATATATAATAGTGATGCGCATGAGCGAGCTTCTTACACTAAATGCTGCCATTACCTCGAGTGCGGGGATGTTAACACTTAAAACACTTCTGGACACAAGAGCGTTAAATGTTTCCTCGATTATTGAAATATATGGGAGGCTGGGTTAATTTTTATTTCGTCATAGTGTAAGGGTTGCACTCGTGCACTCGCGACTCCTACTCAAGAGGTTCCGGATTCGAATCCTGGTAGGGAAATTTTGCAATATATTGTAAAAGGATTATATTTTTTATGCAGGAAGGAGGGGGCCAACGGCTAATTCCAGGAAAAGAGCTCCCCTCCCCATAGGAGAAGAAGAGAACCAAAATCAAGGTCCAGGGTTATGGCGAGGCCAAGACACACTGCGTTTGAAAGACTGGAGGTCATAGACAAGGAGAAAGATGGATTCAGGAAGATTGTTCCAGAGTTGACCAGTTAAATAGATAAAAGATTGAAAATACCAAATAACTCTCGCGTTAGAGAGTTGGATAGAAAAGGAATGAGAATGTGTCGAAAGTCCGTGCTACGTGCTCTCCTTAAAGGAGGAGGCATGCAGTTAGAGAATTCGGAAGAGCAGTGTCCGTTATAATAGTGATAGTGATAGAGCGAGGCAACATTGTGGTGAGGAGAGAGGGATTGAAGAGAGTCAGTAAGAGGTGTGGAATTGATGAGACGAAAAGCCTTTGATTCCACCAGGTCCAGTAGAGTTGTACTCCATACAGGGGCGGACAAGACCCCTGCACAGAGACAACAACTGAGTGGGGACGAGGAAACTGCGGAGGCGGTACAGCACAACTAACTTCTTAGTTGTTTTGGAAAGAGAATATATGCGATCTTTCCAGGAAAGATCACGAGAAGAGGAAAGATTGAGTCGTGTATTGTTGTAGGTCAGGGGATAGTCGTGTGGAAGATTGTGACGAGTAGACAGATGAAGGAACTGAATTTTTTAGGCACTGAAAGCCATAAGGTTTTCTCTGCCCCAATCAGAGATAGTAGAAAGATTAGAGGTCAGGGGCACCAATAACCGTCGTACGCGAATCATGGAGTGACTGTTAAGAAGTACACTTTAAGAAGTGGGTGAAGTAAAGAGTGAAATCATGGGCACAGAAGTGGATGTGACAGGAAGTGCAACTTAATAACGGATCGTTCATAAATAAAAGGAAAAGAGTGGGTGACAGGAGAGAAACCTGAGGAACACCCACTATTCCTTTGGAGAAGAACATTGGCCATCTACAGTAAACCGCAGCTATTGATCGGCCAGAAAGGAAATTACAGATGAAGGCATAGATGGAAGGATAGAAACCGAGGGAGGGTAGTTTAGAAAAAAAAAGATTTGTGCCACACTCTATCAAAAGCTTTTCATATGTCCGACCCAGTAGCGAAGGTTTCATCAAAATCCCGAAAGAAGGATGACCAAATGTCAGAGAGATATGCAAGATCACCAGTAGAGCGTCTCTTGCAGAACCCATACTGGCGATCTGAAAGAAGATGGTGAAAAGAAAGTTGTTTAAGAATCTCCCTACTAAGGATAGATTCAAAAACTTTAGAAAGGCAAGAAATCAAAGCAATTGGACGATAGTTGGGTGGTCGAGAGCGGTCACCCTTCTTTGGGACAAGCTGAATGAAAGCGAATTTCCAGCTAGTAGGAAAACTACAGATGAAAGACAAAGAGAATTTGCCCAGGCAGGGTGTCAGCACAGAAGCACAGTTCTTGAAAACAACAGGAGGGACACCATGAGGATCGTACACCTTTCTAGAGTTGAGCACAGATAGAGCAGAATAAATATCTTTGGGATAGATTCTAATTTCAGACTTAATTAAGTCAGATGGAGATGAAGGAACAACACCGGAATCGTCCATGGTTGAGTTGGAGGTAAAGGTTTGAGCAGAGAGTTCAGCTTTATGCGGCGAAGAGACAGCAACTGAGCCGTCAGAATGGAAAAGAGGAGGGAAAGAAGTAAAGTTGTTGGGGAGGTTCTTGGCTAGGTGCCAGAAAGAGCGAGAAGAATTAAAATTGGGTAGGTTTTCACATTTTTGTCTGATGAAGGAATATTTGCGAGTCGAAAAATAGATTTTTCACGATTCCGGGCAGAAATATAGTTGTGATAGACAAGAGTTGGATGGTGACGGTACCTTCTGAGAGCGTCCTCTCTGTTGCAGGATAGCATTATAACAAGCAAAGTTAAACCAAGGGTTTGTTGCATTTGTAGTAGGAATAAAATATGCAGTGTACGCCTTCATGCCCGAGAGAATCACCGTGATGGGTTCAGCGCATTCGAAGGGGCCCCGCCCACAGAAGCAGTAAATCATTCCATGGGAAATCACAAAAGTACTGCCTTAGGGCCTCCCAATCAGCGGCGCCTGAGAATGGGAGTGGGAGGATCCAAAGGCCGAACTGGAGCGATAGGACAGGAAACAGATATAAGAGCGAGGTAGGAGGAGCCCAATGGAGAAAAAAGTTTGACAGAGTAAGAAGGCTGAGGGGCGAGAAATAAATCCAGAATGTTCGGCCTATCACCAAAGCAATCAGGGATACGAGTAGGGTGCTGTACAATCTCTTCTAAATCATTCAGGATAGAGAAATTCGGCTATTGAGCCCAGTAAAGCCTAAAGCTTAAGGGCCAAATTAAATTAAATAAATAGTTGAGCTTCACAATTATTCATGTCATTGTAAATTGAAAAGAATGTATTTATTTTATTATCAATAAAGGTTATTAAATTAAAAAATTTAAAAAAAAATTGTAAGCTAGTTCACCAGAGATGTCAGTGAAATGAAAAGAAAGATAAAGGTTGTGGTGAACATTGAAATTTCCTAAAATGGTGATTTCAGCAAAACGAGAGTGGGATAGAATGTATTCCACTTTGGAAGTGAGGTAGTCAAAGAGTTTTGGGTAGTCAGTAGAATTTGAAAAAAGGTAGACAGCGCAGATGTAGTTAGTTTCAGATTGTCATGTAAGCCGTAGTCACAGGGTGTAGAATTTAGAGGATTCAAGTTCGGGAATACGATAGCAATTAATACAAACACCCGAGTTTCAGTGAGGAAGAAAAGGTGAGGTTTAGAGGAGAGGTGGTGTTCAACAGATTGAAAATTTGAGGAAAGGCCATGAATGTTGCAGAAGTTTATGAAAAGTGAATCGGGCAGAGGCCCAGAACATCTCGAATGGGTAGTAGCAGAACCAGACCCACTGCTCTGGTCTGCGTTCCCGGCATCGGCAACAGGGAGGCCAGAAATGGGGATATTTATGTCCTCTCCCCAGGGGACTCCGAGGCTCTTGAGGTCGATGCCATTTTATTTATTTTTTTAATTTTGAAAATATTGTGTAGTATGTAAGATGCATGTATGTGTAGTGAGGAACAGTGAGAGAAGTGTGTTTGAGATCATGCTGGACTGCTCATAGGGTAGATGAGACACGGAAAAAGATCAGCTAAGGAGGCCAGTGACAGGAGAAACAGGAGTTCCAGCACTGGGTCTTCTGCCAAACTTACCTCCCAGAGTATTTCCCTGGTCGACTTGTGTCTACAATCCCCTTCTTATACGTACTGTCCGTTAATTAGGTTTACTCGATTTTCTCCTTTCCGTGGTCGTTTGGAGTTATTAGACTTAGTATTAGGTGTAGCGTTTCCTCATTTATTTATTTAAACATTAAAGAATAAATTAGTTATTCATATCCAGTTATTTACGTTTTTTGGCTTTGGTTTGTCGTAAATGCTAAGTTCAAGGTTTGCTTTTAAAGAAAAGTACAAGTTTACAGTTAGCGTAAACAAGTTTAAAATAATCAGTAAGGACCTCCAACTGTACAATCCCAGAGTAAAAAAAAAAAAATTATATATATAATTATATAACGTCGAAATTAAGAATTCAGTCAAAGAAAATGTCAGCCCCCACTTCCCCCTATTGGAAACTTTCTTTACACAAGTTTTTATTTATATTTTTGAAAATGTGAATTTAATAGAAAAAAAAAATTCTTAATTAGGAAACAAACTTTTATTTGCTGTTCTTTATTCAGGAAAAGAACTCGTTAAAGAACCACTTTTAAGACCAACTGAATTTAAGTTTCTTTAATTACCTTTATTTAGCGGTTCACTTCAAAACAAGATCTGAAGATTCGCTCTCAAATGACGTCATCAAAAGTATATTTGGTATACTGTGCACTGCATGTGTTGATAAGGCGTGTTAGCAATAAGTATGCAAATGTGTGTGTGTGTGTGTGTGTTTATATGCGGGCATGCGTATGTATGTGCACGTATAAAAGTGAGTATGTGGTTGTCATATAATGAGGGAATAGGAAGTACACTAATAATCATTGAGGAGGGGCCAGAAACGGGCACAGGGCTCAGGCCAACTAATGGGGCCCATTACGCTAACTCCTGGATTATTATTACCAGCATCATCGGGGTTCGAACCCACGACCTCAATGTCTTCACTTCGTAAGTAGGGAATGGTGTTACCCACTTTCTTATATATGAAACAGTCAAAAGCCGAAATCAGTCAATATGCGTAATGACTGGCCAATACACTTATTGACTGACTTCGGCTTTTGACTAACATACTGTGTATATATATATATATATATATATATATATATATATATATATATATATATATATATATATGTGTGGTGTATATATATATATATATGTTAAACACAGACCGTGCATGGAACAAGGAACTCTTCTGGGAAAATCCACTATAGTCCGAATAAGTAATGGTAAATGACAAATAGCATAGTTTTTCTTTTTCATGATGCTAGCCCGACGTGGGCAACGGGTCTCTCGCAAAGAGATCCCATAAATATAGCCCACGTCGGGCTAGCATCATGAAAAAGAAAAAGTATGGTATTTGTCATTTATCATTACTTATTCGGACTATAGTGGATTTTCCCAGAAGAGTTCCTTGTTCCATGCACGGTCTGTGTTTAACATATAAATTTCTCAGGGGACCATTCTGAGTTTGTGTATATTAAACGGACGTGTTACGTGCCTTGAAAAGTGGACGCTCAATGTCCCAGTTGAGGTTTAAGTTTTTTTTTTTTTGGCTAAAAATACAATAGTTACCCCTTTTTCTTTGTTTATTCAATCCGACGTGAATGCAACGAGTCTTTTACTTATATAGAGGTTCTGAATGTAGGGACTAGGCTTGCTTTAAACCCTAGGTCCATGTCCCAAAGCTGGATCCTGTCTGCTTTGCAGATAGCTGGTGAGGGAAGCTATATTTATGGGATCTCTTTGCGAGAGACCCGTTGCCCACGTCGGGCTAGCATCATGAAAAAGAAAAACTATGGTATTTGTCATTTACCATTACTTATTTGGACTATAGTGGATTTTCCCAGAAGAGTTCCTTGTTCCATGCACGGTCTGTGTTTAACATATAAGTTTCTCAGGGGACCATTCTGAGTTTTTGTGTGTATATATATATATATATATATATATATATATATATATATATATATATATATATATATATATATATATGTATATACAGGGTGTCCGAGAATTATCTGTACAATTTTCGGCTGTTATTAAAAATCAACCATGAAGTGTAGAAATTTCAGTGTTGTCCCATTTTATAGAGAATCTCATTAAGTTTTTTTCTGATACCAAGTTTTGACAAGTTTTTTAGAAATTCCAGTGTGTCCGAAAATTATCTGTACAATTTCATCTTTTAATAAAATTCTTGATAACACACGTAAAATTCTTAAACAAGATTATTTAGAATCTGTATTTTCAAAAGTTTCTTTTATTAAAGTAACGTTGTTACAAACATTCAATATGTGCACCATTAGTGATTCGCAAAACATTCAATCGATACTCCAAATGTTGCCATGTACGCTGCAGCATATCCACATCAATTCGCTCAATAGCAGCTGTGATTCTTGCTTTTAAATCATCAATGTCTGTCACCCGCGTATATTTCTAAAAAACTTGTCAAAACGTGGTATCAGAAAAAACTTAATGAGATTCTCTGTAAAATGGACAACACTGGAATTTCTACACTTCATGGTTGACTTTTAATAACAGCCAAAAATTGTACAGATAATTCTCGGACACCCTGGGTTCGATTCCCGGGCGGTTCGCCTCATTTTTCATTTATTCGTTATTTCTCTTCCCCGTGTGCAGAGACGCTCCTTATTTACGTCGTTTCTATTCATTTATATACTGCGTGGTCATTGCAGTTAAATGCATATATATATATATATATATATCATAAAAATAATCACGAAAGAATGTATAAAATATATAACGAATATATAAAAATTGACCTGAACCTAACTTGACCTGACCTGAGTCAAGAACCGAAATCAGTCAATACGGGTGATTTTAGTTTTTGACTGATATAATGTGTGTGTATATAATATATATATATATATATATATATATATATATATATATATATATATGATGCAAACCCACAGGGGAAAGAAAAATGATTCCAAGGCCTTTCATGTATTCAGAAGTACACCTCGTCAGGTGTCCCTGACGAGGTGTACTTCTGAATGCACGAAAGATCTTGGAATCATATCTTCTTTTCCTTGTGGGTTTGCATCATTCATTCATTTCACGTGTTTAATTGTGAAACTCATCCCATATATATACAGGGTGGGCCGTAAGTTTCCATACATAGGAAAAATAAACATTTTTTTTGGACAGCCATTTTTATTTATATAATATGCTCTACATGGTTGCCATTGTTTTGAAAACACATTTCAATACGTGTTCCCCACTGTTGATGAACACGCATTAGCACAGTTGACGTTATGCTTGTAATGGCGTTGGTGATACGTTCCTTTAGATGATTTATGTCTCGTATCTTTTCCTGATACACCATGGCCTTCAAGTGCCCCCAAAGATAGAAATCAAGGGGGTGAGATCTGGGGATCTGGGAGGCCACTCCACAGGACCACGCCGACCAATCCAAGCATCCGGAAACTGCTGATCCAAATACAGACGCACGTGAAGACCATAATGAGGTGGAGCTCCATCTTGCTGGAAGTAAACTGGGAAGTTACCTTCCTCGTTTAGCAGGGATGGGAAAATCTCTTCTTGCAACATGTTAAGATACCTTTCGGCATTAAGATTTCCACTGACAAAAATTGGTCCAATAATTCTGTCACCCCATATCCCGGCCCACACCATCACTTTACCGGCACCTTGCATCTTCGTCGGACTCAGCCAGTTAGGGTTAGCATTACTCCAATAACGTATGTTTTGCCGATTAACCTCTCCATTGACGTAAAAATTTGCTTCATCAGTGAACAAGATCTTACGTCAAACGCATATTCTTAGGGTATCTGAAACATAAAAACAAACGTTTAATTTTTCCTATGTATGGAAACTTACGGCCCACCCTGTATATATATATATATATATATATATTAGAAAATTTACTTGGTTCCAAAAAACCTAATTATTCAGATTGTTAATTTAACCATTTCATAAGTTTCTTACCCGATATATTAAGCATGGTTGAGTTTACCACGTGATTTATTGTTATATAATAACTAGCAATATACTTTACTTATTTTAGCCAAGTACTTTTATGCGTGTTATACATACACATAAAAGTAGGTAGGTATATACGTGTGTACATTGTACGCAGGAACAAGCCGTGACCACGAGTTTACAACCAACTAACCATGCACCATGGTAAACTATCTGACAATCAGTCTATAAATATTTAGCGTTTTCGTGGTTACTTTTCTGGTGAGAAACTTCGATGATTGGTACAATTTTGGCATAGTATTAAATTATTTAGTTTGGTTGTAGAATAGTTAACTTTCCTATTTGGTTGTATTTGGTTAATATACAGGGTGTCCCAGAATTAACTATCTATTTCAATGAAATCGGACAAATTTTTTAAAAACACACTTTTATTTATGTTTATCATGTTTAATATGTGTTAAAAATGTATAAATTTCTAAATTTTTTTTTCATAATTTTATTTTCATAATTTTTTCATTATCTGGTCCAATGAAAGACCGTCTGAAGTCATAGAATGGCAAAGAGACTCTCCAAAAGTTAACGTGTGGCTTGGAATGACCAAATCCAAAATTTATGGTGCTCCATCTTGTTGAAACAACATTATCAAGAATGCCATCATCAAGAAGCTGTGGTTCGAGAAACTGCTGAAGCATATCAAGGTAGACGGTACCTGTTACAGTTACTTCCGCAAAGAAGAAGGGGCCATAAAGTTTGGATTTGGTCATTCCAAGCCACACGTTAACTTTTGGAGAGTCTCTTTGCCATTCTATGACTTCAGACGGTCTTTCATCGGACCAGATAATGAAAAAATTATGAAAATAAAATTATGAAAAAATTTAGAAATTTATACATTTTTAACATATTAAACATGATAAACATAATAAAAGTGTGTTTTTAAAAAATTTGTCCGATTTCATTGAAATAGATAGTTAATTCTGGGACACCCTGTATAACCAAATTCTTTTTCTGTGTAGCTGAAAGAGTATACTATATATATATATATAGACGTGTTTTATCGAGTGTCGAGTGTTATCAATTGAATAAGTGGTTTTCGTTGAAGTGTTTTAAAAAAAAAGTGTTCCGTGCATTCTTAACTAAATTACTTCGTGCTACTAATCATTCATTAACGAATATATTTCATTTATTGACGTTATTCAGTATTATATTATTTGATCAAACCAAGGCTACTGAACGTGGCTTGCCTTGTTTGGTTTTCAAATCAATCAGAAAACGTGCAGTCATAAGGTTGAAATTCCCTTGGTTTGCCTTTGTTGTTTTTCAAATCTATCAGAATCGTGGTTTCTTAAGGTTCATTTTTCCTTCACACACTACCTGACCTCCAAAAGGGTCACCTACCGTGGGAAAAAAAGGATTAAGTCAGTAAACAGCGACCAGATAAGTTTCATTTAATACTTTTTCTTTAGCATTTCTTTCGTCGGTAGCTTAATTATATATTCATTTAGCATAAAATTGTTACAAGAACCTGTTTCTGCGTTTCAAGAACAATTTTGCGGGTTTTCGCAGGTGACGGCACAATAAGCACGCGGTAGACCTACGTTGTAATTTATTAATTTCCAAACGCTCGTTTTTTGTATTTTTGTTGTTCAACTAATTAAAAGCATGGCACCCCCGTCAAGTACTTGCAGTCGCTGTGAAGGGAAATTTGCTGCTTACGCGTTTACAATGGCTAATAATAATGATCAGTTAGTTTGCAGGTGGTGCTCAAGCATGGAAGTGCTGAGGAACGAGTTAGAACGTGAGAGGGAGGCCAGGGTGAGACTTGAAGAATGCGTGATGCTCCTGACGGCAAAATTAGAATCCCTTGAGACTCCAGTTACGACCCCTCCTGCCTCAGTTTCTACTAATAATATAAATAGCCCTCTCTCTTCCCCTAGTTCCCAACCCTTCGTTCGAGTGCGAACTGGAGCCCCATTGAGAAAAGCAAAGACCTGTCTACCAGTAATAACAAGCAATAAGTTTTCTGTTTTAGGTTTCGAAGATGCTGATGAACCGGAAATACGACTCGTTGGCGATTCCATTGTTCGAGGGCAGCTCGAGGAATTCTGTGGGAGAAACCCTCGTCGTAGGCGCCGTTACTGCTACCCTGGTGCAAGGGTGGAGGATATAACTAATAGTGTTGACCATTTTACAGACGGTACCACCGAGGACAACGTATGTTATTCATGTCGGTACTAATAACGTTTTAAATTCTAGATCGGAAGAACTGCTGGCTAGGTACAGGGACTTATTAGAGCGATTAAAGGAGAAAACTAATAAGATTGTTTTAACAGGTATACTTCCTCGAATTATCCAACGAAGCGATTTCTACAGCAAGGCGACCTATATTAACAATAACCTAAAGTCTCTTTGCCAACAGGAAGGAGTGCATTTTGCAAATTTTTGGGACAGTTTCTACGGCAGGAGGGACTTGTTCCTCGAAGATGGACTTCATCTTAATGAAGTTGGAGCTGCGCGTTTAGGAAGACTATTTCATAATATTGTCTCTTCTTTTCAGGCTGCCGTAACCCGAACGGTCCCAGCGTAAATTCCACAAATTTCCCCCGCGCTCGCGAAGGTGTCGCAATTACAAACAATTTGAAGGTTCTATCCTTAAATGCTCGTAGCCTACGAAATAAAATAAACGAATTTTTTTCTTTAATTGCTTGTAAAGACTATGATTTAATTGCGATAAATGAATCGTGGCTTAGCACTGAAACACGTGACTTTGTAGGGGAGTATCAAATTAAAGGTTATAGACTTTTTGTTAAAAACAGAATAGGTAGGCGAGGAGGCGGTGTTATGTTGTATATCAAAGATAATATTGCGAACGTTATAGAAGTAAAGCACTCAATTCCAGAACCGATAGATTCGACTATAGCAGAACTTAAATTGAACGATTTCAAACTTCTTGTTGCGGTTATATATAGGCCCCCAAATCAAACAGCTGATACGGACGAAGCGTTATATCGTGAACTAAAGAGAATAATCGGTAGTGAGCAGGCTTTAGTTATGGGTGACTTTAATTGCGCCAACGTGAATTACGATACAATGCAGGGAGACGCGGAAGGTAATCGTTTAGTTAATTTTCTCGAGGATAGCTTTCTTATTCAAAAGGTTGGGGAACCTACGAGGTTGGACATATTTTAGATTTAGTAATAACTACGGATGATAGACTAATTACTGATCTTCAAGTAATAGAACCGTTGAGCAATAGCGATCACAATATGGTAGAGTTTGTCCTCTCAGTAAGTCACTCGAAACCAACTAATTCGACTAAAATTCCTAACTTCCAGCACGCAGACTAGTAAATTTCGAAATAAATTTTCACACGTCAATTGGGAAAACGTAATGGGAACTCCAACGCAAAACTAATGTGGGAATCGTTCGTAACGGTATTTAGGACTATAAATGAGGAATGTGTACCGTACAAAATTAAGCGTGCGAAAGTAAACAACAAGCCCTTGTGGTTTACTTCTAGAGTACGAGACATTATAAAGAGTAGAGATAGGGCTTATAGGCAACATAAGTGCGATAAAGACAATTTGTTGTTACGAAACAACTACATATCTCTGAGGCGTGAAGCGAAAAGTGTAATAAAAAAGTCCAAGCGCGAATTTGAAATCTCCATAGCTCGTGACGGTAAAGAAAACCCCAAGCGATTCTTTCAATACGTCAATAATAGAAATCCAGTAAAAAGTGTCTTAGGTCCATTGAAAAATGTAAATGGAGATCTAGTCTCTGAAAACAAGGAAATGGCTACCTTCCTAAACGAATTTTTTACGTCAGTTTTTACTATAGAAGATGTAACGAATATCCCTACGGTCATAGACATAATACCTTTTGATAATGGTAATATTTTGGATAATATTGTCGTTAGTGAAGGGGAAGTAATGCGCTATATTGATAAAATGAAAACGCGTAAATCACCGGGTCCGGATTCCATATATCCCATACAACTAAAAGAATTAAAAGATAGCATTGTTGTGCCGCTAACAAAGATTTTTAATGCATCTATTTCTGAGGGGTGCGTACCAGATAATTTCAAGTTAGCAAACGTAACACCTATCTTTAAGAAAGGCGATAAAGGTGCGGCTGGAAATTATAGGCCAATCAGTTTAACGTCTGTTGTAGGTAAGCTACTGGAATCAATAATTAGGGATCGTATAGTCGAACACTTAGAAGTGCATAATCTGGTGAGAAATACGCAGCACGGTTTTAGGCGAAACAAATCTTGCTTAACTAATCTTTTAGAATTTTTCCAAAGCGTGGTTGACGTTTACGATAGACATCGGGCAGTTGATGTAGTGTATTTAGATTTTCAAAAAGCGTTTGACACCGTGCCGCACAAAAGACTCATTGAAAAAACTAAGGATCATGGAATCAGGGGTGTATAATAAATTGGCTAGAAGAGTGGTTGCGAGGCAGGAAACAGAGGGTGGTCGTTGATGGAGCGGAGTCGTGTTGGACTAATGTAGCGAGTGGCGTTCCTCAGGGTTCTGTATTGGGCCCCTTGCTTTTTCTTATATAAGTTATATTAACGATTTAGATGTCGGCCTAGTCAGTACAGTTTCAAAGTTTGCGGATGACACGAAGCTGGGTGGTAGGGCGATTAATGACGAAGATAGAGGTAAAATTCAGGAAGATCTGAATAAAATCGTTGATTGGTCAGTCACATGGCAAATGAGATTTAACGTGGATAAGTGCAAAATTTTGCATATAGGTTCGCGTAACGGTAATTTTGCGTATAGTATGTCAGGGAAAGATTTAACAAGCGTAGAGCAGGAAAAAGATTTAGGAGTTATAGTCACTGGTGATTTAAAAGTAGCGAAACAAAGTACAGCAGCGGTCAATAAGGCGAACAAAGTGTTAGGTTTTATAGCTCGAAATTTTGAGTACAAATCGCGCGATATTATAGTTCCTCTTTATAAATCATTAGTTAGACCCCATTTGGAGTACGCGGTCCAATTTTGGAATCCGCATATGCGCAAAGATATAGACAAAATCGAAAGAGTTCAAAGACGAGCAACTAAGATGATTCCGTCTCTTAGGTCAAAGTCGTACGAGGATAGGCTTAAGGAGTTAAAATTGACTACTCTCGAGACTAGGAGGTTAAGGGGTGATCTAATCCAGGTTTTCAAAATTATGAATGGGTTTGATAACGTAGATAGAGATAGCTTTTTCGAAATATCTCAATATAATAGGACTAGAAATAACGGGTGTAAGTTGACAAGTAGAAGGTTCGAGACAGCAGTTGCGAAAAACTTTTTTACGCATAGAATAGTAAATAGCTGGAATAGTTTGCCGGTAGAAGTAATTAGTAGCACGTCTATAAACATTTTTAAAAATCGATTAGACGCGCATGTTGATAGAAAGGGTATAGTTTAAGGTAGTAAAATTAAGGCTTTGTGGGGATAGATCCCACAGCTCAACACAAGTGTTGTGGAATATAGGGAGGCAGCGCCTTGGGTTAGGCGATACTCTCTGTCCTTACACACCCCATTTAAAGAGATTCCTCTGCCGAGCGGTGCCCCCCATAGTACTGTGAGGTATTGAAAAACTCATGATCTTCACTTGCCCCACAAACACCTTTAAATGGGAGACCCATAATGGGTGCATACACATTTCTACATTACTGTACAGTCTTTACAGCCACACCTACACTTTTCCTCGTAAGTGTATATATTGTAATGTATATGGTTGTAAATTTTGACTTGGTCCGCAATCGATATGGACAGTGACTTGATGGATACCGTAATTAAATTGACTGGATTCTTTGGATTTGATATATTTGCATGTCCGTTATAAATAGATATAGAGTAACATTTGTGGATAGTAGTCTATTATGACTTGATCCTCTGGATCCAGAGATTCTATCTTTAGTTTTAAATCGATAATTAATTAGTTAGTTTTAAATTGATAATTATTTAGTTTCGTAAAAATTGGTCGTTGCCAATTTACCGGCAGTTTTTACATAAATTTCTTATATTCTTGTGGTTCGGAACCCACGTAAAATTGTAGGTCCCCTCCGCCACCACGGAGGACATACACAATACACGATTACGAACACAGTTAGGTAGACCAGCCATGAGTGGATCCTAGGGTCTTTGTTGGTCTGAAACATTATAACATTATATATATATATATATATATATATATAAAGAATTTAGAGTGTTTTGAAATGTCATATATAAAAAATTAATAATAATAAATAAAAATTATATTTAAAGAATATTTAAGTGATGAACTTCACCAATCATGAGCAGGAAATTTTCTTGGAAACCAAGTTCCACTCCTTTTCCACTTTTTTCGAAAACATCTCTTCAAATTTGACAATGAAAGAAAAAACATTTTATATATATATATATATATATATATATACCCTCAAAGGAACGCAACGAGTGAACAGAAAAAACGAACATCAAAGAAGAGTGCCAATTTTTTAGACGCAGCCAAATACATTTTAGCTGCTAAATACTATCCAGTAATTACAAAACCAGCTGACAAATATAAATATAGGAATCCGAGAGCCGGACAGAAGGTACGAACAAAGGCACTTCATGCGTTATCGGGACAAAGATAAAAAGAGGTAAATTCTCGGAGGACCACAAGGCAACGAAACCGGCATCCCCATTGGAAGACAAATCGGAACCACCTGTATGCGAAAAAGAAAGAAAAAATAAAATAATCCTAGCCAACATACAGGGCCTTAAATCAAACCATTCCGCGAACAAAGTTGTATACCTGAAATGACTCATGCAAGAAGCCGGAGCAGACTTTGCATGCCTCACGGAAACTCATCTAAAGGACTGCCAGGCGAACTGTGAAAATTGTGAGTCCTGTATTGACAAAAAAGAAATACAAATTGACAACTATAACATCCCCCGAGCCGACAGAACAGTGAGACGTAAAGGAGGATGTGCTATTTACACACACGAAAGGCATATAGCAGAAATGGCTATAAGTACCTCAAACAGCTACGTAGAATGTGTAGCAGCAAAAATTGAAAAATTAAATATGGTACTAATGTCTAATTGTAATGTACAGACCCCCAAACACGCCAACCTCAAAATTTTCAGATTCCATTACAGAGGTAAGAAACTTGGTAAAAGATCTACACTCTCCAACCCCTAAATATTTTTCTCTGTGGTGATTTTAATTTCCCATTCATGAAATATAAAGGATAGGAAAAAATATATGTATATACCAGGACAAGGGGGGCACACGAGAAGACCAGGAGCAGGTAAAAATGCTACTAGCTCCAGCTGATGAATTTATGTTAACGTAAGAAATAACAGAAAACACAAGAAAAAACAACTGCCTAGATTTGGTATTCACAAACAACAGTAATCTAATTGATAATGTAGAAATATCCCAAATTATGATATCGGACCACAACATCATTGAAATAACAACTAATATAAAGGCAACAGGAAAGGAAAGAACACGCACGACAAAAAGAAACAAATTCGAAATTTTTAACTTTCACTCCAAAGCTATAAACTGGGAAGATGTGACATCCAGCATGGAAGTAATAGATTGGAAAACCATTTTCGAGGCCAAGACAACGGAGGAGATGCTAATGACGTTAGAGAAGAACGTTAGAAATTGTGGAAAAACATGTCCCAAAGATACAACAAAGAGGAAAGAGAAGCAGGTTCGAAAGACAAAAGAGGGCATTGTTTCGAAAGAGAAAAAGAGTGACTGCAAAATTAAGTAATTGTAAAGATAACAACATCAGAAAAATATTAAATGATAAACTGCAAAGTATCGATCTCGCCATACAGGAACTAATCGAGAAGCAACGCTATAGAAGCGATAAAGGCAAACTCAAAGTACTTCTTAATTTCGCAAAAAGAAAGTCGAAAAACCATGCGACTATCAGACCTTTAAAAAATGAGATCAGTGCTTTATCTGATGATCTAACAGAAGTATCTAAAATATTAAGAGCTCAGTACGAATCGTCTTTCAATATCCCAGAAACTGACAAATTGATATGCGATAGAAACGCGTTCTTTGAAGAAGAAACACAAGGGGAAAGTATAACGGATTTCGACTTTACGATGGATGATATTACACAAGCCATAGGGAAACTAAAACACACTCAGCGGCAGTACCGGATAAATGGAATGCCACGCTGATCAAAACTGCAAGAATGCAATCGCTGAGCCCCTATACTGGATATGGAAACGATCACTAGACACGGGAGAAATACCGGGTATCCTGAAGATCGCGATATAGTTCCCCAATATATAAAGGAGATCGATCCGAGGCCAAAAACTATAGGCCAGTATCGCTTACATCCCATCCACTAAAATATTTGAAAGAATAGTTAGACAGAAAATCTATGACTTTTTGGAAACTCAGAAAAAATTCAATGATAACAACACGGGTTTCGGTCAGGCAGATCATGCCTATCAAACTAATGGAACACTACAACAACATTATTGATTCAGTTGAAAGTAATGAAAACTATGATGTACTATACACAGACTTTGCTAAAAGCGTTCAACAAGTGTAACCATGGAATCATAATACATAAACTGAAATATATGGGAATAACAGGAAACTTAGGAGGGAATGGATATATAATTTTCTTAGTGAGCGGCGGCAAGTCGTTATAGTACAAGGAGTATCTTCATCAGAATCAGAGGTCCTCAGCTCAGTACCACAAGGAACAGTATTAGCTCCACTACTCTTCATAATCATGCTAACTGACATAGATGAGGACGTTAAGAGACAGCACAGTAACATCCTTTGCGGATAACACAAATATCAGTAGAAAAATAAGAAACCAGAAGACATAGGATCTCTACAAACCGACACAAACAGAATCTACAAGTGGACGGAAGACAACAATATAAGTTTTAACACCGAGAAATTTCAGCTATTACGGTACGGAAAAAAGAGAAGACCTGAAATGCATGGAATATTTTACCCCAAATGGACAGGAAATTCAGAGAAATTCCAGAGCAAAAGATTTAGGGTTGTAATGACAGATGATGCGAAATTTGAAACACAAAATAAGATAGCAGTAAACAGAGCAAAGAGAATAACGGGACAGATATTGAGAACCTTTAAACGAAGGGATAGGAATGTAGTGATTCCTCTACTGAAAACCCTGATAATACCCAAACTGAATACTGCTCGGTCCTAACATCCCCATATAAAAAAGAAGACATTAGACATCTGGAAGGGATCCAGAGAAGCTTCACAGCCAAGATCAATGGGTGCAAAGAACTAAATTATTGGGAAAGGTTACGCGAACTAGACCTATATTCACTGGAAAGGAGAAGAGAGAGATACACCATTATTTACACTTGGAAAATAATGGAGAAAACTAGTCCCTAATCTTACTCTGAACCCTATAACTCCCCAGACAACGGTGGAAAGTAGAAACAGTAGACTGTGTCGTATTTCCAAATTGAAGGCGAGACAGGGAACATCCTTAACCCTGAAAGAAAATAGTTTTGTAGTGAGAGGACCAAAACTGTTAATCAGTTGCCCAAAGACCAAAGAAACACGAAAGGAGTTGCAGTGGACATCTTCAAAAGAAGACTAGACGCTGGCTCGAACAATCTCCGATGAGCCGGGCGTACCTGGCTATGAGGTGGAGAGCGCAAGAATCCAGCTCACTACTTCACCAGGCCAACTCGAGAGGAGGGGCGACAAGCTTGACGTTCGCGAAATGAGAAATCATCGCGCGAAAACCTTTGTAAGGTTGTATATATATAGATATATATATAGATATATATATATTATATATATATATATTAAAATATAATATAATATATATATATATATATATATATATATATATATATATATATATATATATACAACCTTACAAAGGTTTCGCCATAATGTCTGTGAGCAAGGAAGAACGAATCCAGATAATTCTACTCATAGGAAATCGGAGTCAAAGAGAGGCCGCTGCTGAATTTAACAGACTGCATCCAGACCGCGAGCCAATAACAGAGTTGTGTTAGCAGACTTGTTGCAAAGTTTAAGGAAACAGGATCCATAGAAGATAAACCACGCAGTGGACCTTCAAGGAGGTCCACTGACGATGATACAGCGACTACTATCCTGGCTCATTTTAACAGAAGTCCCAATAAGTCTCTTCGGCGATTGTCCGCCGAGACAGGAGTGTCGAAAAGTATCATCCATCGCATTCTTCAGGCTCAAAATGACATCCATATATACTTCAGATCCTACAGAAATTAAGCGAAGATGATCCCGACCGGCGGATGGAATTTTGTGAATGGGCTACGGAACAATATGCTCGGGATGCCAATTTCCCGTCCACCATTCTGTTCAGTGACGAGGCTGTTTTTTATGGAAATGGTGGAGGTAAATCGACAAACACCCGCTACTGTTCTCAAAACAACCCTCACTGGTATACCTCTTCAAAGGAACAAGGTGCATCTCGGGTGATGGTATGGTGTGGCATTTGGAAGGATCGCATCATAGGCCCCCTCTTTTTCGAATGAACATGTCACTGGAGGCACCCACCTACGTATGCTCAAGGAAGAAGCATTTCCCAGTGTCTTGAACGAAGAAGGAAATTTCCCAAAATGGTTCCAGCAAGACGGCACTCCTGCACATTACAACACCCCAAGTAAGGGAATACCTGTACCAACAATTCCTGGTCATTGGATAGGACGTCGAGGGCCTGTGGAATGGCCAGCTAGAGCCCGGATCTCACGCCACTAGATTTTTATCTCTGGGGCACACTGCAGAGCGCTGGTATACGCAGAGAAAATTAGGAGTGTTGAACATTGCGGCAGTGCATTATTGGAGCATGTAACACCATTACTCCTGACATCATTCACCGTGTGCTTGCTGACTGGGTATCACGTCTGAATTTGTGTATTGAAAACAATGGTGGACATATTGGCACGTTCTGTAAATAAAAGCTTTTGTTTTGCCTTTTTTTTATTATTTTTCCTATGATGCCGGACTTATGGAACACCCTGTATATATATATATATTATATATATATATATATATATATATATATATATATATATATATATATATAATATATATATATATGAGCGGTTTGAGGGTGGTAGAATGAATAAACACCCACACCCACACACACACACACACACACACATATATACAGTATATGACCTCAAAGCCACACATTGACACGAGAAGTTTAGGGTCTTTTCTTTTTCGTAAGTTAATTAAACCTATCCTTATGTTGTTTTTGTGCTTTGTTTGTTACTATGCATACCGGCTATGTTTATTTAATTAAAAACACACACACACAACCTTTTTATATATCATTAAAAAATTAGTCTATGTGTTCAGAAAAAGGTAATTTAATACAATAATTGTTAAATCTTACTTTTAAGGCCGCACAGCAACCACGTATCTACATTAATAACACACACAATCGATAGAGCAAAAAAAAACTATATTTTCAGCTACGTAAACTTTTCAAAATATAAAAATTAAAAAATTACAATAACTTGTTACATCTAAATGTAACAATAATTTACAATAATCAATTGATATACGTGTCATTAATGTAGGATACGTGGTTGCTGTGCGGCCTCAAAAGTAAGATTTCCCAATAATTAACTTTACAAAGGTGTTCGAAAACTCTGTACCCAGTGCAGTGGGAATTACATTAATTAATTTATTAATGTCATTAATTACAGTAATTAAATAATTATACTAACGTGATTTGAAGGGAGTGGGGAGCATTTTTTAATAATAACGTTGACCTTCGATTTCTAAAATGCATCCTTAAAGAAAAGTATAATGTAGGTCGACAAAATTGGAAACTCCAAATGAGTATCCATTAAATTATGTATTTGAAATTCTACTAAAATTGGGCGCGCGACGCATAATCAAATATTTAATGGGGTTCAGACTGCGGAATCTCAAGCTCATTTCTGCTCTGGGCCACAATACAACATGGAAGATTGCCTTCGTGCCGAGATTAAAATTAAACAGTTCAGGAATAATAATAATAATACAAAAAGCAACTCTTATTAAAGTACATTCAAAGTACAGGGCGTCCCAAAAAGATGTATACACACTTTAACAGCTGATAGCTCAATTGATGTTTCTTTCTTTCCAAGTTAAACCCATTAGAATTAATAATGGCAGTCAGACTAAGCTTTGAACAAAGGAAATTCATTCTAAAATGCTACTGGAAGTGTGAAAACGCAGTTGAAGTGCAAAGACAGTTTAGGAGGGAGTTTCAAACAGATCCACCAACGCGACTTACCATCATTCGAATTAGAGATAAGTTTGAAGCCGATGGAACTGTTCAGAATGTCCACAAGAAGCGTTCCGGAAGACCACGGACATCGACAAGCCCCACAAAGCAAGAAAGAGTACTGGAAACGTATCACCAAAGTCCAAGAAAATCTGTGCGGGCAAGCGAGTCGTGAGGTAGGAATTTCAGATCGTCTGTCCAACGCATTTTGAAGCGCTGTCAATGGAAAAGTTACATTCCAAGATTTCCATGCTATTAATGAAGATGATCCGGACCGAAGAGTGGAGTATTGCGAGTGGTACTTGGCACGATGTGGATGTGGATTGGACGAAGGGGTTTCGTAGAATACCCTCCGCGTTCACCAGACCTCACACCACTAGACTTTTTTTTATGGGGATACTTAAAAGACAAAGTCTACGCTATAAAACCTGCAACAGTCGCTGAATTGAGAGCAGCCATTGAACGAGAATGCACACAAATACCAAACGAAATGTTTCGTGATGTTTGCGATTCCATTGCTTCGCGTTATCAGCAGTGCCTGGACCAGAACGGACGTCAGTTTGAAACAGGCGTTGACAAAACAATTAAATAGTGTCTGTAGATTCTATTACATTTTGAAAATGAAATGTATTTTAATAAACACTGCCTTTATAAGTATTTAAAGTGTGTATACATTTTTTTGGGACGCCCTGTATATTTACGAGTTTTACAAGGGATAAATGTCAAAGTAGCCTACCTCACATGTTGGCTGATACACTGCAACTGTTTCCAGCTCTATCACTGCGGCAGAGTAGTGCGCAAAATTCCCTGGCCAATCGCAACTTGTCACATTTTAGAGGGTTTACGGAACAGTTTATCACGGATAACACAAACTGTCCTATAAGGTAGTGCCCGCTAAATGTTTTCGAGATGAAGAATAAACATCCGACCGGCACAGTGTTAAGACATATTTACCTTAAAAATATGCCCCAGTTAATACGCCACGAGTGTCTGATGATCCAGATTCATTGCCGTATAAATTGTTGGCAGTTACAAACAGCTCAGATATACGCAAACGTTCTCGAACATATGACTGTAGTAGTGAATTTGAGTCTTTCACCTAACCACCTAACTCTGAGGAGCAGCCAGAATAGTCCGGTAGCACAGACCCTAATTTTACTGGAACCCTGCATTGTTTGTTATAAAGCAAATTTTTACATATTTTGAAAGCTTATACCACCCCATTCAAGAATCCATCGGGTGTAAACCTGACCCCCGCTTGGCTTTTTCAATATGGCCGCCATTTGCCAAGATGGCCGGCGAAACTGAAAAATCTTACATCCTGGTCAATACTTGATGGATTTTGATGATCTTGGTGTCATTTCTACGGGTTTTTAGAATGATGAGTCGATCTGGAGGGGTTGCAGATACTTTAGGAGTCGTTTTGACCCACATTCATCAATACTCAAGGTCATTGGAGGTCAAACGCCCCCCGAAATAAGGAATATCCCATATCCCGGGCAGTCGTGGAGATGTTTTGGTGATCTTACTGTCGTTTTTATCGTTTTGGGCGAAACTGAGTAGTTGTATAGGGTTTAAAATGAAATCGGGGATTATTTTCCCCATGGTAAGGTGAATTCCAATATGTCTAATTATTTCTCTTATTTTTTTCAGGTTGTTGAGATTATTGCTGATGGTGCTGCCCACCTGGTGGTTTGATGATGTCTTGGTTGTGCTGATTCCAAAATTGTTTTTTGACTGCTGAATATGGAGAATATACCAGGTGAGCATTGTTTAGTTTTCATTTGCTGAGGATAAATTATTTCAATGCGATTTGTACTCTGAAGAATGGGTAAACAAAATTCTTTTTTTTCAGGTTCTACAAAAGCTGCAGACGAATGCTGCTTCAAGGATTTCCTGCGTAGCTGTCTTGGAGGTCAGAAAGGTATTTCAATTGTGGGAGGATTCAGAAAATCATAGAGCGCAGCGACACCAGAGGGGAACATGGGGTCGACCAACAGTTATCATGGATGTGTCTGCTGTTTTGTGGACAGTCGACTGGCCTGCTAGTGGCACAGTTGCTACATTTATCTAAACCTTCAAAGTATGGCTACCGAAACATCTTTCTCATGCATCTGCAGTACTAGCTTTTGATCGCTACTATGATTTCTCACCGAAATCAAGCACTCGGGCAATGAGAAGCAAGAGCAGCAGAGTTCACAAGCTGGACCTCAACACCCCACTGCCTACAAGAGACGCTGTTCTCACGTGCACCGTGAACAAGGAGCAACTAAACAGGCTGCTCTGTGAGCAAATCCTTGGTGACAGTGAGTATCTCGCAACTGTAACCCAAGACCATGAGCTAGTGCTTGCAGGATGGCAGACCATATCGACTTCCATTGTGCGAGGCAGGAGTCGAGCAGCATTGGAGCTCTCATCATCTCATGAAGAGGCTGACGTGATAATAACACAACACGCTATCGCACAAGCTGAGAAAGATTCTGATGCCCGCATCTCCATCATTTGTGATGACACAGACGTGTTTGCCATGCTGACTTACTTCTATGAATTTAAGAAACTAGGCTGTCCCATGATTATGGAGTCTCCAGTGCGTGGCAGAAAATCAGTGGACATCCGAGCAACTGTAACCCAGCACAAAGACATCATCCTACAAATCCTCAAACTACACGCTTTGAGTGGTTGTGACACAGTTGCAGCAATACATGGCATCGGCAAAGCCACTGCCATTGCCACAGCCAAGAAGGGTTGGAAGCTAGACAAGCTGGGGTCCCTTGATGCATGCTTTGACCATATCGAGAAAGAGGCAACAGCGTTCATTGTTGCATGCTATGGGGATAAGAAATCCTCATCTCTTACTGAGTGTCGTCAGCGAGTATGGGCTCAGAAGACAGGGAAGTCGGGAACTGCTGCACCCAAACTATGTTCTTTATCACCAACAACTGAAGCTTTCCATCAAAATGTGCTCAGAGCCCACTACACTGTGGCGAACTGGCTCGATGCACTAAAGTGTGACCCACCACCACTTGATCCTGTGCATTATGGGTGGGAGAGAGACGAAACAAACAGAGTCTCATCCCAAAACAGTTTGGTGAAGGAGTGTGCTTAGCACCAGATGAAGTTCTGAAGCTAATCAGATGTGTGGATGTGGATCACAATCAGCATGCAGGGGAATCGCTGCGGCTGCATGGGACGCGGAATCCTTGCACAATGTTCTGTGCATGTGGTAGCGGCTTGGATTGCAACAATCCATTGACCCAAAACGCAGACGAAGAGCAGACTGATGATCCTGACACAACCATGTCTTTTGATATTTGCCCCCAATAATGGTTACCTAATGTGATAACTGCATCAAAGTTGTCAATGTCAATCCCCCAGCTAGGTGTGAGCTTTGTTTTGCTTACGAGGTCATATCTTGTAACTTTGCAACCTTCCATAGAATGCATGTGCCTGCACTTCAGTATAAATTGTGGTTTATATCCGAATATCCATATCCATATAATGTGGGTTGTGTCATTTAAGCATTATGATCTGGTTTTATCTGCAGAAAAGATGTTAAGTGCTCAGCAATTAGCTAGATTGTAGAAATTGTCACTGAAATAAAGCAAATACAGTGATGTCAACTGTGACATTATCATATTTCAAGGCCAAACTTTAACCTCAAATGACCTTGACTTGACCCATGAAGTTGCAAAATGATATCCTACTGTTATCATGTGCCTATAGAACTACTCAGTCTCGCCAAAAACGATAAAAACGACAGTAAGATCACTAAAATATCTCCACGACTGCCCGGGATATGGGATATTCCTTATTTCGGGGGCGTTTGACCCGTGACCCGACAATTCAGCGCAAAGACAATTCAGCGCAAGACAATTCAGCGCGAAAATACCAACAAAGAAGAAGAAAGAACAAATCCAGAGGGAAGAGAGGCTTGCAACTGTTAGGTTAGGTTAGGTTAGGTTAGGTTAGGTTAGGTTAGGTTAGGTTTCTAGTTTTTGAAATAAAATCTTAATTTTAACAATTCTAACAAATTTTGTTTTTTTAAATAAAATTTTAATAATTATACTCCTTTGAATTTTATCTCCGATTTGTCACTACTTCGTTATGTCACTCTTTCGTTATGGTATTTATGTCACTCCTTTGTTATGTCACTCCTTTGAAATGTCACTCCTTCGATACAGACCCAATTTACCATATATATAAATATACAAATTTTCGTCTTTTTTATTTATTCCGATTTATTTTTATTATTTTTAACTAAACTTTTAACTGTACTGACTTGCGCTGAATTGTCTTGCGCTGAATTGTCTTGCGCTGAATTGTCTTGCGCTGAATTGTCTTGCGCTGAATTGTCCTGCGCTGAATTGTCCTGCGCTGAATTGTCGGTGCTCCCGTTTGACCTCCAATGACCTTGAGTATTGACGAATGTGGGTCAAAACGACTCCCAAAGTATCTGCAAACCCTCCAGATCGACTCATCATCATAAAAAACCCGTAGAAATGACACCAAGATCATCAAAATCCATCAATTATTGACCAGGATATGGGATTTTTCAGTTTCGCCGGCCATATTGAAAAAGCCAAGCGGGGTTCAAGTGTACACCCGATGGATTCTTGAATGGGGGTGGATAAGCTTTCAAAATAGTCAAGATTTGCTTTATAACAAACAATGCAGGGTTCCCACCCGGTGCAACCGGACTAGAAAGGCTATGTTTTCCGGGGAAACTTCTGACCGAAACTCTACGAATGTAATACAGTATAGTGTATAGCGAAAAAATATAAACTTTTAACTTCGAAATCGCTGTTGCAACTTTTGACAAAAGTTGTATATTATGTTTGATTTATAATTCTGTAATAGATAATATAATAGATAATATGAGCTATATTCTGCTATATAAAGAATATTTGCATAACGCTCTATATAAATGCTTTACATATTAACATATTAATGCACTGATTTCTCCAGAGAATTTTCTGTTGGGGAATGAGAGGCGCTGTTGTGGTTGGGTGAGTGAGGAACAGAACCTTACTGAAGGCCAGTGAAGGGTAGTGTTGGGATAGTTACTATAACGGAGTTTCATAACTAAGTTAAAAACTCAGTTATATTTATTAGTTAAGTAAGTTTTACTTTGGAGTTCATAACTAATGTTTGGATCACCTGAAGATCAGGGCCCCCAGCCTTCGTTAGTTATCCTTATAAGGCTAACTAACGAAAATATCACGACTTAACCTAACCAATCGTCAAGGGCGTACAGTTTACGTAACAATTGGTTAGGTTAGGTCGTGATATTTTCGTTAGTTAGCCTTATAAGGTTAACTAACGAAGGCTGAGGGCCCTGATCTTCAGGTGATCCTAATATTTTTCTATGACTGAATTTTTAACTTAGTTAAAACTTAGTTACAAAGTTTTATACTAATTAATTAAACGTCATTAGCAGTGTATGTGCTGAAAGAATTCAAACACGTAAGAGTCTTAATCCTTTGACACCAAGACGCCAATTTTGAATACTGAGCAACACAGTTATCATGCAGTGGCGTAGCTAGAGTTTGTGCCGCCCGGGGCGGGCCTTGAGTTTGCCGCCCCCCTGAAACACAACACAATACACATAAACATACTTAAACAAAAAGTGAAAACGACGTATAGAAAAAAACCTGTGAAAAATATTAGGACAACATGTTTACTTCTGAAGTGAAAAAATTAACTACAACATTCTACACAGTTATTTTTCTTGCTTTTCTGTTAGCAAAATCTTCGATGACATTGTCGAAGTCTATTTCGTCTGTCAATTGTTGTTCTATAGACACTATGGCAAGATTTCTCAACTGCAAGGTGCTCATAGTAGATCTTAGGTAATTCTTTATCAGTTTTAGTTTAGAAAAACTCCTCTCACAGCTAGCAACACTAACAGCAATTGTGAGAAAAATCCGCAGCAGTATTACAAATTTGGAACCGAGTTACCAAGATTATACTTTTGAATAAACTGCAAAAGTTCAAGGGGGCCTTTCTTCCACGTCTCTGTTTCGTCTTGCGTAGCAGCAACAGCAATAAAATGCTGAAGTCTTTTTCTCTCAACGAGGAACTCTTCCTTATCAATGTCTCAGAATTCGCTTCGCGATTGGCCGCTTCCCGATCCGCCCATCGGGAAGCATTTTACCTCAACTTTCTGAAGTATTTCTTCTCGAATTCCTTCTCGGCCGAATCCTGGGATTACCATTATCATTTTACAACTAATACCAGCATATTAGTTTTGATATTGATTATTTATAAATATTAAACGTATATTTATAGATTATAACGTATTTACAGAACTTTATGGGTTATTTCCCTTTTAATGAAATAAATGCATTTATACCAATGCTATTATTAATTAAGCACAACTAAGCGCTTAAATAGGTATGATGGTCATTAAGGCCATCTTCAAGGGAACACAATCCTTACCATTGTCGGAAATTAACGAAGTAAGCAGTTTTCGTGGAAAAATAAAATTGTGTCTGGCGTCTTGTATCCTTCTACTGTCCCGACATAAAAAAAAAAAACCTTTTTTTTTCATTGCAGTAGACCAAAAGTGCCGCCCCTCAAAAAGTGCCGCCCGGGGCGGACCGCCCCCTCCGCCCCCCTATAGCTACGCTAGTGCAGTTATGTAACACTGAGGTGTTTGCACTACTCTGCAGTTACTAAGTTTTTGTGTAACTGAAATTTAACTGAATTTTAAGCTTAGTTATTAACTAGTAACTTTGTTTTCGAAAAACTTAGTAGCTAAGTTTTTAAGGGGCCGAAAACGAACAAAGTAACTCATTTTTGTAACTATCCCAACACTTTTTTTTTGTTACAGACACGTGAACTACTGATTCCTACTAAAGCGGTGATGCTGATTTCAGATCTGATATCAAAATTTCTCTATCACGTCCAGATTTTGTGTAACCGAAAACCCCTATTTTTCATTTTTTTTCTCACCCGCTTCTATTACGAAAGCCGTCTAAGCTACTTTTCCGTGCCACGTTTTATGTTAAGCATACTTAAATAATTAGTGAACAGGGATGTCTTTCCTCCTTTATTCTGGCTTAAGACAGACAGCGGAATTCCGCTGGCGGAGTTACCACCCCTGCGCCCAACCATCCACCCAAAGCGCGTTAGTATTTTGTTGTTACTACTGAAAGGCAAATTCCTGTTCTTAAGTGAAACTTTGGTGTGTCCTCTTCCTTTGTCGCTTGTAGGATGACGAGCTCTCCTTCTGCAGGAACCAACAATAATCTCCCATCATATTTGGGTTGAAATTACCTTGGTATCTGTTTTCCATAACTGAGATCTGTTGGTGGAAGCGCTCACCATGCTCGTCACTTACAGCCCCAAGGTTGGCCGGGAAGAAGTCAAGATGAGAATGTAAAAAATGAATTTTCAAAGACATTCTGCATCCCATTATTTCATAAGATTTAAGCATGTTTTCTACGAGTTTACGGTGGTTTTCAGCTTTGTGGTTTCCAAGAAAATTTTGACAACTTCAACGAAAGATGTCCATGCTCCTAGTTCATTCTCATTTAGGTTAGATGGAAACGATGAGTCGTGGATGACACTGCGGATCTGTGGTCCAGTGAAAACTCCAGCTTCTAGCTTAGCATCTGTCAATATTCCTTTGAATTTATCCTTTAAATATTGGAAACCACTACCTTGATGATCCATACCCTTCACGAAATTTTTCATAAGGCCAAGTTTAATGTGAAGTGGTGGAAGATGTACTTTCTGAGGGTCAATAAGTGCTGGGTGTTTCATATTGTATTTACCAACAACATGTTTAGTTCTAGATGGCCAATCATGTTTTTTGTAGTGGTTCTTGTCATCTCTGCTGTTCCATAGACACAAAAAGCACATATGCTTTGTGTAGCCCAACTGTAACCCAAGAAGTAATGATACAACTTTAAGGTCGCCACAAATATTCCATGTGTGGTCCTTATATTTGATGAGTCTTAGCAGCAGTTTCATCGATTCATAAGTCTCATTAAGGCCAGTGGCATGTGCTACAGGTATTGAAGGTTTTTCATTGCCGTTGTGCAGTAATACAGCTTTAAGGCTAGCTTTACTAGAGTCAATGAACAGTCTCCATTCTTTTGGATCATAGCGACAGCCAATCCCTTGCATCAGACCACTGATATCGTGGCAGAAACAAACGTTTTCTTCCTGTAAGTAAAATGATGAAAACTGCAAATGGCGATGGCGGAAATGGGAAACTTTGGTGTTTGGTTGGAGAAGATTAAATTCTTGAAGTCTTGAACCAAGCAACTCTGCCTTTCTTTTGGTAATTCCAAATCGCGCACTAAGTCATTTAACTCCGCTTGACTTAACAAATGTGGGGAAATATTTGCATCTGGAACATATATGCCATCTTTCCCTGTTTCTATATCACTAGCAGAATCTTCAGATGAACTGCTGTCTGTTATCGTTGCTGGTGGAACTGGTGGTGGATTTGTTTCATCATGTGGTACTGGTTTCATTGCTGATTCGCAGTTTGGGTACGTGATCTTTGATTTGTTTTTCTTTGTGAAACCAGCAATCTTTGTCAAACAAAAATAACAATCATTGAAGTGATTTTTCGGCTCACGCCAAACCATGGGGACTGAGAACGGCATAGCTTTTCTTTTACCATTCATCCAAGCTATTAACATTGCATTGCACTGTGCACAGCAAATATGTGGTGCCCAGTCCCTCTGTTGGTCTCCTAACTTAGTCAAAATAACACTTGTAGGCAAGTTTAATCTTTGTTGTTATGTTTCTACGTTGTGGCTTAGGTGTATATTGTCCACAGACAAAGCAGAAGTTGTCTGGGTGATTTACACAAGCACGTCTATTTGATGCCATTTTGAATTACCATACAATATCTGAAAAAACGTAGAAAGTAATTATTACGATGTGCAAAATAAAAAGAAATACACACCGTAGTACAAAACAAATGCTATAAAAACACACAAGTCACCACAACCTGTCACTTGCTCATCAGCAGAGAGCTTCAACAACCGTTCTGCTTGACTGTCACGTAGCGACTGACCGTTGGGACGTTGCCCGTTACTATGCTCTTGACTCAGTGTTGCCAACTCGGGATAAATTTTTTTATCAAAATTGTTCGAATTTGTATATAGTTGGCAAAAAAAATTGCTTTAACCTTGAAAAGCAAGTTTCATATTACTGGCATTAAGCCGATTAAAACCAAAATCTGGACGTGGTAGAAAATTTTACTAAAAGTGATTTGCATTTTACACAAAATCTAGACGTGATAGAAAAAATCTAATTATAGATTTGAAATCAGCATACCGAAATTAGCTAGGAGCACCTATTTGCTCTTCTGTAACAAAATCTTTGTTGCCTAGTGTTATCTTTGTTTATTAATAAAGCAGACGTACAATCAGAAGAATATTAATTCGAAAGGTTAAAGTATATTTGAAACTTTATTTCAATGCTACATTAAATGAAATCTCGAAATACAGTTTGAACTTAGTGTCCCTCCCCCTCCCCCTCCCCCTCCCCCCACCTGTCTTCCCGAGTTAATATAGCATCAACTATGCAGAGAATAGGGAGCGAGGAAGAACTGCTTTGTTATTTGCATTTATATTTATTTATTTATTTTGTGCAAAAGAACGTACTCGGAAGACTCATGTATTTGATATCCAGTCATGAAAAAACGAAGGCATAAGTAAATTTCTCCAAAAATAATGTTTTCTTTCTAATATTCTGTTTTTTTTCTCATCATATTTTTGCTTCAGCGAACTTTTTCCGCCTAAATTATCGACAAAATATCTGCAGTCAACTATATATATATATATATATATATATATATATATGATGAATAAAACCACGAAAGAAAGGAAACACAAATGGTGCTCAAGCGCTTTCGTCTAATGACATCCTCAGGAACACTGCAGTGTTCCTGAGGATGTCATTAGACGAAAGCGCTTGAGCACCATTTTGTGTTTCCTTTCTTTCGTGGTTTTATTCATCATAAATATTTTTCACGTGTTACTTTCGTGAAATAATTTTCATATATATATATATATATATATATACACACACTCGTATATGTATATCATATCGTGGGTGCAGATATTTTGCCTATAATTGTAGGCAAAAAAATAATTACGGGTTTATACTTAGAGAATTAGAGTTAATTTTTAATAAAAATGAATTATTATGTTGTTTTAATATGAATCTGTAAGTTAAAAAGTGTTTTTGTTTACACCCTCGTGACTTTCTACTTTTTTGGTGGTTAATTTTTGATCAATAAAATGAAAATGAAATGGTCACAAATTTTAGATGAATAATTAAATGTTATCAGGTTGTAACATAAATTCTGCTCGATTAGAAAACGGACGATAGATAATTAATAGAATAACCTCAAGATAATGTGAAATAGTTTTAGAAATGTTGCAAAATACACGCGGCGACAGGTTCGCACATGTTTTATCACGATACAGAATGATACAGAATGACTTAGACTAGTGTAGGATTAGGCTAATGAATATTTTCTCTGGTGTTTTTCATACAGTTACAACGCCACCCCTACGATATTACAGTAATTGAAAAAACATGGAGCCCACGAAAGAGCATATTCGACATGTGATGCTGTATGAGTTCCATAAAGGATCTAACGCTAGTAAATCCGCAAAAAAACATTCAAAGAGTTTATGGAAATGATGATGTGAGCGAATGGATGTGTAGGAGATGGTTTGAGAAGTTCAGAAATGGGACTTCAGTCTGAAAGATTACACTGTGTAACACTGATTCTGTTTATATAGAATTTTTTATGTTTTTATATGCATTTGTGGACGCTGAGTCCAAATCTGGCCTTGGTTTGTGTCAGGGCTGTGGAGCTGGAGCTGGAGCCGGAGCTGGAGCCGGAGCCGGAGCCGGAGCCAGGAGTTGGAGCTGGAGCCAGTTATTTTTGGGAAGCTGGAGCTGGAGCTGGAGCTGATAAAAAATGTGTCAGCTCCGGCTCCAGCCCAATACAAAGAGTTCATATTTAGATACAAACTTTTTTATGCTATTTTTTTTTATTTTGAATGATTTCTAATTGAACTTAATTTTGTTCAGGAAATGTGTTAATTTTTAGAAACTTAAGGTACAATTTCAAGAGATTTATCAATCATTAATATATGGTGAGAGGAGCTGGAGCCGGAGCCGGAGTTGGAGCCAGAAATTTGAAAATGCTGTAGCCGGAGCCGGAGCTTAAGATTTTGGTGCCAGCTCCACAGCCCTGGTTTGTGTGTATCATCAATGGTTTCAGAGGTAATCCATTTTTCATGTTTTACCAGTATAATGTTATTATGGGCGCAGCAATATCAGGATAATCAGGAATTGTTGAGAACAATCCGGATGTTCGTTGACAGTTTCTTCCTCAAGAAATTGCCCGAAACTTCCACTGTGCTGTATAAAGAAGAGCGCAGAGTCTGAGAAGTCAGTAAGTGTGAGCAAAGAAAGCAGGTTGTTTGTCTGATGGTTACCAGCACTGAGGTACTGTGTTTCTGTGCTTCTCTGTGCTCAGAGATGGGCACGATCTTGATCTTCAAGATCAGATCGTGATCTTGAAGATCAAGATCGTGATCTGATCTTGATCTTGAAGATCACTTTTATTATGGTGATCTTGATCTAAGATCACTTCATTTCTTGTGATCTTGATCTTGAAGATCACTTTAGACTTCAAGATCACTTTAATTTCAGATTCTTAAATATGCCGCTATGCGAATGTCATTTGTTTTTTGTCCAAGCGACATCTGGTGGCAACTTTGTTCAACACCGACTGTTTATGTTTTCTGTTAGTTGGGTGACTTGCGTCATGCGTGGGCTCATGGAAGGTGTAGTTGCTGTGGAATTTAGGCTCGTAAAAAGTGTAATTTACTGTGCAATTATGTTAAAAGTGTTCTATTAATATATTATTATATATAGGCATAAAATATAGCCTATAGGTCCGTATTCATAATAAATTAATTCTAAACATATTTATTTACAGATTGAATTTTTAATAATGAGTGCAATTTTACAACTTCAACAGGCTCCCAAGGGAACCAAATATTCTAGGTTGTCACCAGAACAGTATTCAATATATTTAGATAACAATGTTGGTAATAAGGATCAATCTGTGCTATTGAACGGAAAATATTTTCAAATTGTCGAAAAAAACTGGAAACAGTATCAAAGTTATTGTAGGCAGTGTACAAGAAAACTACAATTCTGTCTGCTGGCCTCGACTCAACAAGCAATCTTCTGAGGCACCTCAGGGTTAGTACTACTTAGTAACTAAGTAGTAAGTAGCAACATTAACATAATGGTTCAAGTCATATTTTAAGTGACTGGTGCCATACAAGACTAATGCTACATTTACATAGACGTCCATTTGAATATGTTGTGCACTTCAGATATTAATAGATTATGGACTAGTAACTACATTAAAAACTGCCAATATCCAACTATAATAAAACGCCAGGTGTGTATCTGTCTTTCTCTCTGTCTGATCCATGTCTGTAATTTCTCCTATTTAGTTACTGAAGGACGAAATTCGGCTTTCAATTTAACATAGGATAAAAATGCACTGATCATGGTGAAAATAATTTTAGTTAAAGATAACAAAATTTTAGAATCTTGTTAAGTATTAATTTCAACTAGAAGTTTGATACTCTGATAAATATTATACAGGGTGTTCAAGAAGTCTCTCCGCATGATAATAATTATTTTCTTGTGCAGAAACTACATTCGGATCTTTTGGGTGAATATGAATCGGAGAAGAAATCTCGCAAGCGTCCAGCTAAAGAAGAAGATGCCAGCGGCAGCAATGCTGGCCCTGCCAAAATTGCCAAGCAGTCAACACTAAGCATGTTCCACATTTCCAAGCAAAAACCAGGACCACCAATATGCAAGGATATCCTTGAAAAGAAGATTCTCTCGCTTGTGGCTAATGGGCTCCTACCATTGAGCCTAGTGAACTACATGAATTTAAGGATCTTCTTTCATGTTAGTATAACTCAAATATTTTGCTATTTTTTCCATAGCTAATATCTGATTAAAATAATTAATCATATTATTGTATGAACATTAGTATGGAAAAGATGAGTGGGTAGTTGGGAGGTAACGAAAATGGTTCACTGAGTAGGTAGGTAGTTAATCTAACAATCATTAAATTCCTTTTATGTCAATAACTGGGTGGATGAAACCAATTGGTTGCTCACCAGAGTTATTCTCCACACTAGTTTATATACTGTGTGGGAGGAGCGTGCTCGGTAATAAGGATACATTACCGCTCAACCAACCGAGGAATAAACCAAGACAACGCTGGTACGAGAAGCCCCGCGAAGAGGAGAACAAAGGGAGAACGAAAACGAAGAACGGGGCGAGAGGACGTACCAGCAAAGTGCGCTCTCGAAAACATAACCGGAGAAGGGAGACACTCCGATAACAAAAAGTAAGTGACTAATTGAGTTTTTACACCAAAGTTAATCTCATTAAATTAAGCTGGGTCAGACAAGTTAGGCCTACATTGTGGCCTAAGACCCAGCATCAACTCATAGCTTAACAAAGGTGAAGGTAGATTGCCCTAACCTAATTCTTGTGAGGAATCCTACTGTGGACCTCAATTTATCTGCCCGCTCTGGACCATTTCCGGAATCTCTAGGCTGACCCCTCTAGGCTAGACTTGATCTACTCTATAGTTAGACTGGAGATATAAGGGGTGGGTTAATTGTGGACCAATTCATACAGAGCATTTTTCGCATTGGTGGTCCGTGTGTGGGGAATTTACAAACCTTAACCTTACTTAACAAAAAATTGCAGAATTAGGCTAAATAGCCTAAGTCTAGCCTAAGCCTAAGCTAATCAAGCCTAATTAGGTCTACAACCTAGGGCCTAACTAGGAAACATTTACATTAAAGGAGTCTCATTCTCTTATAAGCTTAGACCTGAGTGACATAAGTACTTGGGGGGGATTAAACCAAATTTAAACTTGACTCTTTTGTCTGTGCTCTCTCTTCTCTGGTAATTTCTTCTTGTCCTATATTTCATTACGATCCCCAGTTAAACAACATTAGTGAACAAGCATTTAAAATGCATACAACTCCAAGCATCCAATTCTTCTTTTAAGGAAGAATCACTCAACAGATTTTTTCAACAGGCACATGCATTCCTTGCAATCTGTGTGTATATATATGTATATATACACTGTACTCTTTACATGTGCCACAAATACACTCAACCTATCTGAACATAAGCAAGGATTGCATGGGTTACTCAATGAGGGTCTTATGGCCTATCTTGGCCATGGGCCAAACAATGAGCCTTGGTCTTGTGGCCTACCTTGGCCATGGGCCAAACAATGAGCCTTGGTCTTGTGGCCTACCTTGGCCATGGGCCAAACAATGAGCCTTGGTCTTGTGGCCTACCTTGGCCATGGGCCAAACAATGAGCCTTGGTCTTGTGGCCTACCTTGGCCATGGGCCAAACAATAAAGGTCTTATGGCCTACCTCAGCCATGGGCCAAAACAATTGAACCTTGGTCTTGTGGCTTATTGTGGCCATGGGCCAAACATTAAATGTCTTATGGCCTACCTTGGCCATGGGCTAAACATTGTCTTATGGCCTACCTTGGCCATAGGGAAAACTATTACAAGGGTCTTATGGCCTACCTTGGCCATAAGGAAAACTATTACAAGGGTCTTATGGCCTCCCTTGGCCAGAGACCAAACAATACAAAATAAGACCCAGACTGGATAAACCAAAGACTGTTCCCAGAGACCAACTAGCTACAGCCAAACAGACAAAACTTGATACTGTAGAATCAAATGTGACCAACTATAAAACACGAACACCTACATTACAGAACTTTAATGTAACTGCTGCCTAAACTTATACACCATATTGCAAATTTTGTGCAAGTAATGAACACAGTAGTACTGGGTGTGACAAATATTCAGATTTTAACCAAAGGGTTAAAAGATGTGAACAGTTGAACCTGTGTAAAAAGTGTACTGGCCAGGGACATTATAAGAAAGACTGTAAATCTAGGTTAAGATTCAAGTGTAAGTTTTGTAAAAGTTTACGACATGTCTCATCAATGTGTGATTCACCAAAGTGTCCAAACAATAGTACTCAAACTCAAAAGATACCTCCCCCAAACAAAGGTAATCAAGAAAATGCCACTTTCATGGGACATTCTGCTTGTTCAAACAATGTAACAAGAAACACAGATTCTTTTACCAACTATTACTTTGGACTTAGTGAATAGTGAGGGTAGTACCACTCCAGTGAGATGTCTTATAGACTGTTGTTCTCAACAAACATTTGTTTCAAAAAATGTAGTTAATAAATTGGGTTTGACACCAAACCCGAATGAACAAAATCTCAATATTGCATCCTTTGTTAAGGATAACTCGGACAAAAATAGCTATAAGACAATTGACCTGGAACTACATTTAGGAAGTAAATTCAAGAAAATTGAAGCAGTTATTATTTCTAAAGTAGGACAAAACAAACTGGTTATACCCAAACTAGAACAAACCATAAATCATTTGGGAAAACACTACAAAATAGCTGATAGACATATCACTAACAACACAGTAGCTAACATTGAAATGCTAATAGGGGCAGATTATATTAATCTTATTCATAAGGGCATAGTAGAGATAGGTAATGGTATAGCTATTCAGACTCCATCAGGGATAGCCCCTTTGGGTGACCTATCAGACTACAACCTAGACCTAAACCAAAACAGTCATGACCAACAAATACTATGTGCCTCAACTCAGTCCTACATAACACCTGTAAGAATAGCAACACTTTGAATAATATTATCTCAACTGAGAACATTAATTCATCATTATCAAATGAAACTTTGGATGAGGCAATTCAAACTTTATGGTTGCTAGAATCTGTGGGTATACATGACACAATCAAACTTCAGAAGATCAGTTAATGGTAGAAAGATTTGAAGACACCATTCAGTGTAAAGACAATAGTTATTTTATTGAGTTACCTTGGAAAATAAATTGTCCAACTTTAAGAGATAATCTCAAAGTAGCTAAAGGACATTTATATAAAGTAATGAAAAAACTCAACAAGAAAATAATGTAAAAATATATAATGATGTCTTCAAAGAACAGCTACAGAAAGGCTTCATTGAAGAAGTAACAATAACCCTTTTAAAAAAGATGGTTGTCATTATTTAACCCACAGGGGGGTTTATCGACAAGATGCCCCAACAACAAAACTCAGAGTAGTATATAACTGTAGCCTCAAAGACAGTGATAAACACAGTTTGAATGATTGCTTGATTGAGGGTCCTAATCTCATTTCTGACCTTGTGAAGATCTTACTGAGGTTCAGGTTAGACAAATATGCTGTACAAAGTGACATTTCGAAGGCATTTTTGAGAATAAATCTTAAAAATGAATATGATAAGAACCAACTTAGGTTCTTATGGTTCAAGGATCCATTTGATTTGAATAAAGGGTTCATAACCTATAGATTTAATGTTGTGTTGTTTGGAGCCAATTGCTCACCTAGCCTATTAGCATTGACAATTAAACATCATTTAAACCAGTTTAATAACTCTCTAACATTGAACTTCCTTAAGGAACATTTTTACGTAGACAATCTAATAGGCTCAACGACAACAAAATCTGAATTATCTGAAGTCTATGAACACTCTCAAAACATTATGCAACAAGGTAACTTTGAACTTAGAGAGTGGATTTCAAATAATGAGGATTTAAACAAAAAGATTTTAAAAGATAATAATGGTCTTACTGAGCCATCAGACAGAGTTAAAACTTTAGGTATGAACTGGTATTTGGATGCAACTTCTAACAGTCATGATTCAATCTGTACTAAAGGTTTTAAACTTGATGAGGAAGCAAATACTAAAAGACAAATATTATCAGAGGCTTCCAAAATTTTTGATCCTATGGGTCTATTCCTGCCTTCAACAATAAAATCAAAGATTCTCCTCCAAGAAATTTGGAGGACAAATGTTGGGTGGGATGATCCAATAACAAATGAAAATCAAAAATCTTGGAAGAAGTTAGCTACTGATTTAACAAAAGTGCAGAACATTAAAATTCAAAGGTGCTGTGGGTTTAGGGATAAGCCCCAGAGGCTTCATGTGTTTGCTGATGCAAGCACACAAGCTTATGGGTGCTGTGCGTATCTTGTAAGCCCTACAGAAAGTCATCTAATTTATGCAAAAGGGAAAGTTGCACCTCTCAAACCTACCCGAACCATACCTCAATTGGAACTATTGGCTGCTACATTAGCCATTAAAACCATTTCATTGCTTAAGGATGCTTACTATGATGTGTTCATAACTAATATCCACGTCTGGCTTGACAGTCAGATTTGTCTTGCCTGGATACGGAATGATAGCATTAATAGTAAGAATATCTTTGTAAGAAATAGGCTAAAAGAAATAGCTGACGCTAATGAAAGCCTACAAGTAAACTTTCACTATGTTCCAACTAAACAGAATCCAGCAGACTTTCTGACCAGAGGTTTATCCTACAAGTTGTTGAAGTCAAACAAAACTTGGTTTATGGGACCTAAGTGGCTCTGTGATACAGACCAATGGCCTGTGGAACAAGTTAACTTGACATTAAATTTAATCTTTTCAAATGAAAAGGTTGAACCAATCACTAATTATGAAGTATTCTGATTTCAACAAACTTGTCAGGGTGACAGCCTACTGTTTGAGGTTTGCTCACAACTGTTTAGCTACAATTAACAAACAGCTAAATAAAAAAATCATAATTATACAAGTTGCAACCCAATACTGGATAGGCCAGCCCAACAAAAAGAGTACAATAAAGAGTTAGAATTCTTAACAAATGGGAAACAAACAAAAGAACCTGTACCATCAGTAGTTGTGGATCTAAACTTGTTCAGAGATGAGGAAGGCCTTCTAAGGTGTAAAGGGAGATTAGACAAATCAAAACTGTCATACAAAAGCAAAAATCCAATCCTTTTACCTAGATTTAGCTATTTGACAACATTAATCATCAGAAAAATACACAATGATGTATATCATATGGGGGTACCACAGACACTAACTACATTAAGAAAAACTTATTGGATACCCAAGGGAAGGATCACTGTTAAAACAGTCCTGAGTGAGTGTGTCACATGTAGGCGTATTCATGCTAGGCCCTATAGGAAACCAAATCCTCCTGCTTTGCCAGAGGAGAGAGTTACTCTCAACAGACCCTTTGAGACTGTAGGCATTGACTATACAGGAGCATTGACTGTAGGGGTGGGTGACACGGAACAAAAAATGTACATTGTACTGTTTACATGTGCAGCCTCACGAGCTGTTTATTTGGATGTTGTGGAGGACCTAACAGCAGAATCTTTTGTTGCTGTCTTTAAGAGATTCTGTGCACGACATTCAGTACCCAAGACAGTTTGGACTGACAATGCTACATATTTCAAAGCTGGTGAACAAGTCATCCACGACTTGTTAAGCAATGAAATCACACAATTATATATACAAAATCAAAACATAAAGTGGAAGTATATTCCGGTTGCCTCTCCTTGGTATGGTTCTATCTGGGAGAGGAATATACAAACAGTAAAGAATTGCTTGAAGAAAGCAATTGGCAAAAAACAGATACACTTATTTGGGTTACTCACTCTCCTGGCTGAGATTGAGAACATCATTAACAATAGGCCACTCACTTATGTGAGTGACAACATTAATGACCCAGAACCATTAACTCCAAATCATTTGATTCGGGGAGAACAAGTTAGTCTCCTGCCGGACTACAAGATAGACTCTTCAGAAGACCCAAACTGGACTCAACGACATGATGAGCTCCAGACTAAGTTTGATGGGTCTAAGGGAGAGACATAAACAAATGACTAAGAAGGATTGGTCTGACACAATTAAGGTAGGGGACCTTGTTCTCATACATGACAGTACTCCAAGACAAAACTGGCCTCTGGCTAGAGTTTCAGAACTCAGACCAGGGGCAGATGGGGTACAAGAGTGGTCAAATTAAGGACTTCAACCGGTGACACAACAAGAGACATTTCTCTTTGTACCCTTTAGAGTCTGGACCCAAAACAATGGACTTTGGAGAACCTTCTCCACTGACAGTAACAACTGGAGACACTGAACTTCCAGTAACTATTCCTTTGACAGTAGGAGTGGTAACGCATCCTACTACAACATTGACAGACACAAGACCTCAGCGACAAACAGCATTAAAAGCGCGACTATTTTTACAACAAAAAATAGATGCTGGGGAATTGTAATTTTATCTTCTAACTTTCATTTTTCCTTTTCTTATGGTAAAGACCATAGACAGTTTCATCCTATGGATGTATATTTTCTCTTCTAATTAAATGCTACACCTTCTCCATGAGAAGGTGAGGATAGGCACTGTTAATCAGATAACAGGCATTTACAGTTAAATAGTTAGCTAGTCTACACTCAGACAAAAATTGGTGACAATGACACCAAAATTTTTATCTCCCGGGGCCCCCAGTATATGGAAAACTGATGAGTGGGTAGTTGGGAGGTAACGAAAATGGTTCACTGAGTAGGTAGGTAGTTAATCTAACAATCATTAAATTCCTTTTATGTCAATAACTGGGTGGATGAAACCAATTGGTTGCTCACCAGAGTTATTCTCCACACTAGTATGTATATACTGTGTGGGAGGAGCGTGCTCGGTAATAAGGATACATTACCGCTCAACCAACCGAGGAATAAACCAAGACAACGCTGGTACGAGAAGCCCCGCGAAGAGGAGAACAAAGGGAGAACGAAAACGAAGAACGGGGCGAGAGGACGTACCAGCAAAGTGCGCTCTCGAAAACATAACCGGAGAAGGGAGACACTCCGATAACAAAAAGTAAGTGACTAATTGAGTTTTACACCAAAGTTAATCTCATTAAATTAAGCTGGGTCAGACAAGTTAGGCCTACATTGTGGCCTAAGACCCAGCATCAACTCATAGCTTAACAAAGGTGAAGGTAGATTGCCCTAACCTAATTCTTGTGAGGAATCCTACTGTGGACCTCAATTTATCTGCCCGCTCTGGACCATTTCCGGAATCTCTAGGCTGACCCCTCTAGGCTAGACTTGATCTACTCTATAGTATAGACTGGAGATATAAGGGGTGGGTTAATTGTGGACCAATTCATACAGAGCATTTTTCGCAATTAGACTATCGCTAGCCTAGCTAAATATTTTAATATTTTTTCCATAGCTAATCTATTGTATTTGTTTTAATTTTTAAATATTTTTTTCAGACGTCAACCCGGCTGTTCAGGTGCCATCTAGACGCACCCTGGCTAGATCTCTTGCAACAACAACCAGTACAATGAAGGAAGACATACAAGCAAAACTGGCAGCAGTTGACCATGTGTGTGTTACATGCGACATATGGTCAACTAATCACCGCAGTTTCATGGGAGTCACTGCGCATTGGGTATGCTATTGATTTAGTATTATTTTTATATAATTGATAAATTGACCATTGGTGATAGACTGATAGTCTGATAGACTTATAGTATAATCTTTTCAATTATTCGACATGTGTTCCTCATTCATTAATTTGGTGAGTCTTCATTTTGCTGTGATTCACAGTAATTTCACACTAATTCACTGATTCTGTCATCTGTCATTGTGTCTGATTCACAGCAAAATGTGGAAGAGTCCATATTCACAGACTGTGAATATGGACTCTTCCACATTTTGCTCTTATGGGATGGGTCACTGATGTGGTGGTATGGTAGGCGACTCATCGCTGAATTGCCTCCTTTATATCACATAGTTCTTCTCTTCAATGTTTGGTGGCGCAGTTTAGTGGTGCGTGTCTAACCAATATTATTAAATTAAGCTTAAAAAAATGTTCATACAAACATTGATTTTATATTCTTACATTACAGATCAATGATGACTTGTCGCGAGGATCAGCTGCACTGGCATGCCGAAGATTTCGTGGAACACATAGCTTTGATAAAATTGCTGGAATATTGGACAGGATCAACTCGGAGCATGGTTTATCTTATAGAAAAGTTGTATCTACAGTCACCGACAATGCATCGAACATGGTGAATGCTTTAAAGAGTTCGGTGTTCGTGTTCAGAATCGTACTGACGACATTGATGAAGATGATGCAGATGAAGATGATGATGAAAAAGATTCAGATGAAGAGGTTATCATCAGCAACTTTCCTGAACATTCAGGAGAGCATGGAGAGGAGTCAGTGAAACTATCATCCCATATTCGATGTGCCTCCCACACATTGAACTTGGTAGCAACAACTGATGCAGATAAAGGACTGAATTCACCTTGACTAAAGAAGATAAAGCATTCTGCAATGGGAAAATGTTCGGCGCTGTGGAATGCTGCTGGTAAACCCAAGTCAGCAGAAAAAATACAGGAAATAACTGGCGTCCAATTTAGGTACCCATGCGTCACCCGATGGAACTCAATGTACGACTCATTAAGCCAAATATATAAACATAAGAACGACGTGAATGTAGCTCTTGAAGAACTGAATCTACCCATCCTCAAAGACAATGAATTGGAATTTATTTCAGAATATTTGTCTGTTCTAAAACCAATTTCAGCAGCCCTCAACAAATTACAGGCAGAGAAAGAATGCTACTACGGTTGTCTTCTTCCAACAGTCCTAGTGACTCAAGATGCCCTCGCAAGATTGGAGCCTATCCAACCAAACAACCTGCGCTTGAGACACTGCATGCCATTACTGGCAGCAGTCGTCTCTGGCTTCAATGCCAGATTTGGTCATTTTTTGTCGTTGAGCCCCGAGGTAACTGATGCCGTTTTGGCCTCAGTATCTCATCCGTATTTCAAACTTAGATGGATATCATTGTTGCAAGGGCCTAATTTCGGCGATCATGAAGCAATCAAGTCTCAAGTAAAAGACAAGCTGCAAATGGCTGTAAGAAATTGTAATTCTGACAGCAGTGGTAATAGTTCGGTGAACTCAGACTCATCATCTGAAGACGATTTCTTCAGAACTATGGACGGCTCATTCTCTGCTCCTAACAACAAGGAAGACTTGGAAGTCCTCAATTATTTGCAGGACACCAGTAAGGCACTCGACTCTTTAGATAGGTATCCTGCTATAAGAAGATCTTCAAGAGGTATAACACCACGCTACCTTCCTCTGCACCAGTGGAACGGTTGTTTTCGTTTGCTGGCATGGTTCATAGCCCAAACGAAGTCGTCTCTCGGATGGTAACTTTGAACAATTGGTTTTGCTGAAAGCAAATGTTTACAGCGGTTGAACATTAAATTAACACTCTTAACTTGCGGTTTTTACCCTTATATTGTCAGTAATTGCGTACTGCAGTAAAACTGTAAAATTAAATTCTATGTAAAAAATGTTTACTTATATATGCTGACCATTCATTGATATGGGTTATGGACCTGGTGAAATGAGAATTGAGAAAAATAGAACTAAAAACTATATGTAGGTCATTTAATAGTTTTTTCTTTGCTGATAAGTTATGATAATACTAAGTTTTAAGTTTACCACCTGAAAAAACTGAAAGGGGAATCGTCAATCCCGTGGTTTAGATCAGGTGACATGGGTAGGATGCGATGCTTGTATTGCCTCAGCCCTCAGGGGAGTATTAGGAGTGATACTTTTCAGGAGTGATTAACAAAATAATTTGTTTTTGTTTATCTACAAGAGTACAACTTTTTTCAATTCATATAAAAGTGATCTTAAAAAGTGATCTTGAAAAGTGATCTTCAAGATCACGATCTTGATCTGGATCTTCAAGATCACATTTTTCTGGTGATCTGATCTTGATCTTCAAGATCACATTTTTCTGGTGATCTGATCTTGATCTTCAAGATCACCAAAGTTGGTGATCTTGCCCATCTCTGTCTGTGCTGACGATTTGAGTGTTATCGATCCTTTTTTATTGCGAACATTATTTCAGTATTGTGAATACATCTTTTTTCTGGAATCTGTAATCTGTTGCAGATTTAATAACTCTTCTCTCTATATCTGCAGGTTATGATTAATGTAGTACAGTTTGGTAAAGAGAATGGCAACTAGAGCTTGTAAACACTCGTCGGATATATTCTGCTACGTTTGTGGGTATTACATAGGCCCCAAGCAAGTATCGCACAAGATTGTGAAAGGCACCAAGTTCTGGATCGCGTATCGGCTCTATTTTGGTATGCCTATTGGTGACCAAGATAAGCCCTGGGCACCCCATGTGAGCTGTGGAAGCTGCTGCTCCACACTTGAAGGGTGGCTGTGGGGAGTACATAAGGCAATACCCTTTGCCGTACCCAGAATATGGAGAGAACCAAAAAGCCACCACGTCGATTGCTACTACTGCATGGTAGATGTTTCTAAGTACAGGAAAGTTAAAGGAAGGCAGACTCTTCAGTATCCAAGCATAGCGTCGTCCATAGCTCCTGTACCACATGGCGAAGGTCTTCCAATACCACGTCCACCAGAACAGGTATCTATCCATTACTTTACCTTCTGTATTTACAGACTGTGGGTCATTATGTGTCGATTTTTCTTAGTGCTGATGCTCTTCTACATATATAGTTATGCCTATATTTTGTTTCTTTGCTTTGCAGGTTGAAAATGAGGATGCAGCTAGCTCATCTGAGATGTCGGCTGGTGAGGACAGTCATGATGAAGAATATACAGTAACTTTCAGTACAAACCCTCACTTTCCAAATCAGAGGGAATTGGACGACTTAATTAGAGATTTGGGTCTGATGAAATCAGGGTCTGAGCTTCTGACCTCCAGACTCAGAGTGGAATTTGCTTGGAGAAGACTGCAAGAGCATTGTATACCGAAAGCGGCATGAAGAGTTTGCAAGGTTCTACGATGTCAATGGCTCTCTCTCTCTGTTATTGCAGCGAGGTTAATGGTCTATTCACAGCTATTGGGTTAACACATATACCCTCAGAGTGGCGCCTGTTTATTGACAGTTCAACTTGGAGTTTAAAAGCTGTTCTACTCCACAATGAGAACAAATATCCATCTATACCAGTTGCACATTCTGTTCAAATGAAAGAGGACTATGAAAATGTCAAAACAACTGCTCACTCAAATCAGGTATGAACAATATAACTGGACGTGTGTGGTGATTTCAAAATGATTGGTTTCCTGTTAGGTTTACAAGGAGGGTTTACTAAATATTCATGTTTTATTTGCCTGTGGGATAGCAGGGCTTCAACTGAGCACTATAAAACAGTTCAGTGGCCTCCACGTGAAGGACTGCAACCAGGAAAGTACAATGTACTCGGGGAACCTCTTGTGAAGCCTGACATAGTTCTGCTACCACATCTCCATATTAAGTTGGGTCTAATTAAGCAGTTTGTAACTGCGTTAGATTTTGGAGGGGAAGTTTTCCAACAGATTCGGGTCATGTTCCCTAAACTCTCTGAGGCCAAAGTCAAGGCTGGCATCTTTGTAGGACCACAAGTCAAGACGCTGTTGAATTCAAAGAACCTTGAAGCCAAGATGACTCCGATCGAAAAAGAGGCTTGGTGTACTTTCTGTGATGTGGTTCGTGGGTTTCTAGGCAACCATAAAGCACCAAACTATAAGGAGTTAGTGTCAAACTTGATTAAGTGCTATGGCAAAATGGGGTGCCGTATGTCTTTAAAATTACACTATCTGCATTCACATCTAGACTTTTTTCGTGATAACCTGGGCGATGTGAGTGAAGAACATGGCGAAAGATTCCATCAAGCTATTCAAACGATGGAGAAACGGTACCAGGGCCATTGGGATGCTTCCATGATGGGAGACTACGTATGGTCGTTGATCAGAAAGGATAAGAATGTTCATACGCGGAAGTCGCGTTCTTCAGTGCATTTTTAAGGAACGCACACTGCATAACGAGGTTTATTCTCTTATCGGTTCTCCTCATGATATATATTATACAGGGTGTACATAAAGTCAGGATCTATTTTTGTGAAGCACTTGGAAATTATATGGAATTCAATCATAAAATGATAAAGTGGTAACATTTATTAAATAATTAAGAGTAGGATTCGACGTGACGCCCATCAGTATCCCTGCACAGCTCAAATCGTTCCGCAGCATTTCTAAACACATTCTGGAGCATTTGCGGGGTTATGTTATCTGCAGCAGTTCGTATACGTGTACGTAAGTTTTCAAGACTCGTAATCTTCGTCTGATAGACGTGCGATTTGATAAAGCCCCATGCAAAGAAATCTAAAGGGGTTAAATCTGGTGATCTCGTTGGCAAGGTCTTTTGTTGCTTCCGCGTCCGATCCAGCGATTTGGAAAACGTCCATTTAGATAATCCTGAACAATTTTGGCATAGTGACAAAGAGCACCATCATGTTGATAGACGACGGGGATAGGATTGTTAGTACCGTCGTCTATCAACATGATGGTGCTCCTTGTCACTATGCCAAAATTGTTCAGGATTATCTAAATGGACGTTTTCCAAATCGCTGGATCGGACGCGGAAGCAACAAAAGACCTTGGCCAGCGAGATCACCAGATTTAACCCCTTTAGATTTTTGCATGGGGCTTATCAAATCGCACGTCTATCAGACGAAGATTACGAGTCTTGAAAACTTACGTACACGTATACGAACTGCTGCAGATAACATAACCCGCAAATGCTCCAGAATGTGTTTAGAAATGCTGCGGAACGATTTGAGCTGTGCAGGGATACTGATGGGCGTCACGTCGAATCCTACTCTTAATTATTTAATAAATGTTACCACTTTATCATTTTATGATTGAATTCCATATTAATCCAAGTGCTTCACAAAAATAGATCCTGACTTTATGTACACCCTGTATCCTTTGCACCATTTTGTGTTTGTCAAACAATTTTGGCTCAATAAACATTAATTTGCAATAGTGTTTTTATTTTCAGAAAATATTTGTTAGCCTTCTTTATATACTTTGCCATATGAAAAGTGTGATAACCTATATATTTGAAACGGTTGATGATAGAGCAAAACTAATATCATTTTTGGAATCAGCGCCCCGAAATCATTAAGAAACGACAGAAAAATCACAATAAACAGAAAATTTTTCAAATTTTGTTACCCAGTGTTATCAACGAACAGGACGACCAAATGAGTTAGATGAAGAGTTGCTGAAAGCAACAGTGGAGGAAAACCCAACAGTAACTGTAAGAGAACTTGGCCTGCAATTCGGCGTTAGCCATATGACCATTTATCCTCATTTGAAGCTGTTAGGAAAAGTAGTGAAGGTTGAAAAATGGGTTCCGCATGATTTGTCACAAGTGAATCTTCAACATCGAATCGATATTTGCACATCACTGCATTCTCGGCAACTACAGGCACCGTTTTTTAATCGAATCGTCACTGGGGATGAAAAATGAGTCCTCTATAACAATATTAAGCGTCGACATTAGTGGCTTAGCCGTGAAACAAAGCCTGAACCTCAGCCAAGGAATGGACTCCATCCAAAGAAAATTTTGCTATGCGTTGGTGGGATATGCAAGGAATTATTCATTTTGAGTTTCTGCCAGAAACCAAACAATCATAGCTGAAGTCTACTGCCAACAACTCCAACGATTGAAGATGGCGTTACAAGAAAAACGTCCTGCATTAATTAATCGCAGAGGTGTTTTATCCCACCAGGATAACGCGCGCTCACACTGCTCGAATCACCACTGCCCAATTGGAGTCATTTGGTTGGGAAAAAATGCCTCATCCACCTTATTCTCGGACATCGCACCTTCAGACTACCATTTATTCAGAAGTCTGCAACACCACCTAGATGGACAAAAGTTGCGATCCAGGGAAGCTATCGAAAACGAAGTGATCGCTTTTTTTTTAACTCGAAACCAAGGGATTTCTTCGAACGTGGCATAAAAAAACTTTTCTACAGGTGGGAGGAGGTTATATAAAAAGAAGGGAATGATAGTGATGATTAATTTGTCATTATGTCATTTAATTTTTGTTGTGAATGGACTAAAAAATCGAGTAGAATATATGTTACAACCTTATATTAATTAAAGGTGAATCGGAACAAAATCGAGGTGCATAAGATTTATCTGCATAAAGTCGAACGCAAAATTTCCAAATTTGTCTATTTTATTCATGTTAAGTTAGTTTAAACTAAGTTAAGTTAGTTCGATTTGTTTGCTTAGGCTACATCATTATGCCTGGTTACGCCACGTAAGGAAAGGAGAAACTCTAAAAAGGTTAGGTTAAACTAAAAAAAGAAAGAATATATACAGTATATACTGTATATATATATATATATATATATATATATATATATATATATATATATATATATATATATATATATATATATATATTAGTTAGTCACTTTCAGTTGAAATATTAAACAAACGTTTCATCATTTTAAATGTTAAATGCAAGAAGGTGCTTGAGATAGAATTAAGAAATTTGATTTGTACGTATGATTCTTAATTAATTAATTAATTAATTAAAATCTTATTTCATGTTGTAAACCTTTATACCTGGTAAACCTGGTAAAAGTTCAATGCGTCGGTTCCTCTTCACACGAAGGTCAAGCTGGTGGCCCTCACCTCTAGGTTTGCCCTGATGGAGGAGCGAGTTGCTTTATTGCGATCTTCTTTGCACATAGCCAGGCACACCAGGCTCATCCGGCACTGGCCTGAACCAGGCATCTAGTCTTCTTTTGAAGATTTCAACTTTGACCCCTGTGACGTTCCTGAGGTCTTTTGGAAGCTGGTTAAAAAGTTTTGGCCCCTGACAACAAGCTATTTTCCTTCAGTGTTGAGGGTGTTCCTTGTTGGGTCTTTAGTTTGGGAACACTACGCATTCTACCTTTCCTATTTTTCAGTGTTGTTTGGATGTTAATTGGATTTAGACTGAGGTTAGGTACCAGTTTTTCAATCATTTTCTACGTGTAAATTATGGTATATCTCTCTCCTTCTTTCCAGCGAATACAGATTTAATTTAAGAAGTCATTTTTAATAGTTGAGTTCTTTGCAGCCATCAATCTTACCTATTGAAATTTATTTGAATTTCTTCTAGTTTATTAATCTCTTCTTTTTTATATGATGAAGTCAAGACTAATCAGTATTAAAGTTTTGGTATAATCAATGTTTTCAGCAGGGGAATCATTCATTACTCTTTCGTCCCTTCTTTCGAAGGTTCTTAGTAGCTGTCCCGTAACTTTTTTTGCTTTGTTTATCACCATCTGATTCTGGTTTTAAATTTTGCATCATCGGTCATTATTACCCCCAAATCTTTTGCTCTCGTGCTTCTCTGAATTTCCTGTCTATCTATTCCTCATTTCTTCATATCTTAAGAGACTGAAATTTCTCGGTGTTAAAATTCATGTTATTTTCTTCGACCATTGGTATACCCTTTTTGTGTCCCTCTGTAGGGCTTCTACCTCTTCTGCATTGCCGATTTTTTCTGATCTTTGTATCGTCTGAAAGGATGTTACTATAACTTTTGTCATCTACTTCAGTGTCTGTCTGTCAGCATGATAATGAATAGGAGTGGCGTTAATACTGTTTCTTGTGGAAATGAACTACGTACTTCCGTTCCTGATGATGACATACCATGGAGTTTTACGGCTTTCTGCTGTTCCCTGAGGAAGTTGTAGATCCATTTTCCACTTTGCCGGTTATTCCCAGGCGTTTCATTTTATGTGCTATTATGTCATGATCACACTTATCGAATGCTTTAGCAAAATCCGTGTATATTACATCGTAGTTATCATTGCTCTCAAGTGCGTCTATATTCTTATAGTGTTCTATTAGTTTGATAGGCAGATCTTCCTGATGGGAATCCGTGCGGGTTCCTCGGTGAATCTTTCCTGTTTCTCCAAAAAGCCATATATTTTCTCCCTGACTGTTCTTTCAAATATTTTGGTGAGATATTGTAGTGGGGTCATCTTCACTAACCTCTTGTCTTCTTCTTGTTCAGATGCAACCCCCATAGGGTAGAGTTAGTCTTGCTTAATGCCCTGACTAGCTCAGTTCTTGTTTAGCTCCATTCTTGTCAGAAAACTTTGCCTTAAATTCACAGTTGGCTTCCGCTTGGAAAGTTCTAGCCTGCCAACTCAATTTGTAAGAATAAGAAAAGTCAAGAAAGACAGAGTACTTTGTGATAATGGACATTGCCTGTGCATAACGGTGTGCAGGTTAAGGTATTTCTAGCTCCAGGTTTAGTTTCTCCATGGCTTAACTACAGTATAATAGATAGGTGTGATTGGATTGACCTCAATCTGCTTAAGGATGTTAGGTCCAGTGAGGTCGATTGTGTTGTCTAATTGTAACCATTCTAGCATAGGTTAAGTTTTTATCTGTTTCTAGAAATTCTATTTTTGTTGTCCAGTATTTTTGTCATTGTAATTGTAAGCACCTTTGTATAGCATACCCTTTCAGAGTTTTTGGATTTCCAGTTCTTGATCTTAAGCCATGTTTGACTCAAGTTCATAACTCATGCTAGCTCTTGTAAATAATTCAAGTTGATTGCTAATAAACCCTTAGAATTCTACCACCTAGTTTTTTTTCAGCCTTTTGTCCTTATAGACTGGGGTTGTCCCTTTCAAGGATTTACAATTCAGAGGGTAATATCTGCTTTTCCATCCAGTCACATTTGGTTTACTTCACGATCAGTCTGCTAAAGTCTTGCTTGCTTGTTGTGTAGGCCCATATTTGGTTGAAGTCCTCAAGTATTGCTTGGTGTACATTGCACACACCTTTCCTGAAGCCAGGGCTTTCCAGGTTCTCAAGTGACCCCTCAGACACAGTGTTAATCTTTGGAATAGCTAGGGGGTCGAGTCCATTTCTTGGTTCAGCCGTGTGGGAGTCTCGTTTGCCCCTCAGTGACAGTCAGTGGAGGTGAGAAAAACTTCACCGCCCGGGACCTTCTCGTTTCCCGTCATCAAGAAGTAGCCAAGTTAGGTATTCTAGTTAAGTTCATTCGCTCTCCCCGCAACAATATGATGCAGTGACACCAGTCTATACTTCTTTGCTTGAGACTTATCTCCCATTTATATATAGGAACAATGTTCGCTCTTTTTAGTATGTTCGGTATTTACCCCGTGTCCCATAAAAGGGATGTAGCTATTTCGTTATTACAGTTTTTAATCAACAAGGCATTCCATTTGTCTGTGCCCCGGCCTGCAGTTGAATGTGATTTCATCTGTGGTCAATATGAGGTAAATTCAAAATTTGTTGTACATTCTTCTCTTAAAAAAATATTTCTCTCAGGTACTGCTTTATCTCTATTTGGGGTACTGAAAGAGGGGAAAAGGGGAAAAAAGAACAATTTTAATCTCAAAGAGGGGTGGGTGGATGCCACCTCGAAGAAAGTAGAAAATTGAATATAGAATAACCGAACCTAACCTTGAAAATAAATTGTGTATATATATTATATATATATATATATATATATGTGTATATATATTATATAAAAGTGTGTGTGTGTGTGTGTGTGACGCCATTCTATAAACTTTCGCGGCCACCATCCAATCCTGTCTTAGACATAATGATATTACACTATCGGAGGTCGATCCCCCGACCTCATTCTTTATAGTACAATATTTCGTTTTTGCATAACCTAACCTAATCTAATCTGGGGAGTCGATCATCTCAAAAAACGTATCATTCATGCATGCGAGTCCATCACACCAGCAGTGTTAAAAGACGTTCAAGAGTCGTGTAAAAGTAGGCTTGAACACTGCATTGCTCAGGGAGGCCACCATATCGAACATATGTTGTAATTAAACATTATTTATAAACCTTTTCAACTTGTAAACCTTTTAAATCTGAATAATGTCTATGGTGTGCGATTTGTGAGACACCCTGTAGTTTAACGCTGAAATTTTAAATTATGTGCATTTAATTAACGTCTGCCTTCTCTGGATCAATGAAAGAAAGCCACCCCAGCCTTCTTAGTTAGCTTTATAAGGCTAACTAACGAAAATATCACGACGTAACTAACCAGTCGTTAGGTCAACTGTACGCCCTTGACGATTGGTTAGGTTAGGTCGTTATATTTTCGTTAGTTAGCCTTATAAGGTTAACTAAAGAAGGCTGGGGGTGACTTCCTTTCACTGATCCCCTTATTTTTATCCATTTGCCTTTCGTAATGAGAAACTTAACTATTAATTTGATATTAGAAATATAACAATAGTATTACGAATTTCTTATCTAAAAATGGTTGTTGATAACACGCTTGGAATTATTTATTTAATTTGTATAACGATTCTAACCTATCTAATTGGCATCGACAAACAACCACAATTGTTTAGATGTCATTATTAAGAGTGCATCACATTGTATATTAACTAGAATCAGTAAGGAGAGAATGCAGTTTTCTTATATAATTGTATATTATTGTCTGGATTACTGAGACAATGATAGGAAACAACGTGGAAGAAAGAACTATTTCACCATTTGCTTTTAGTAAATATACGAGTAATTTTAATCTTCGTCCCGCACTCGTCGGGAACAAAGCGCGCATCTCTAAAATCGGCAAAGTCTGGGCAGTAAGTATAGGTGATCCTCCTCTTAGTTCAGATATACTGTAGCGGCCCATGATCGGATTATGCATGAAACAGTACGTTACCCCAGCTATATGACCTTGGCTTTTAGTACGAAGGTATAAATCTTGCAATTATACAACACAAGAAGTTAATTTTAATCAAATGTGTTTTTTTTTAATCACAACCTATTTGTAAACACTGAATAATACAATAACGACATTAGAATTTTATGCTTTTAAAGAACAATATAAAAAATATATACGTGTGTGTTGTGTGTGTGTGTGTGTGTGTGTGTGTGTGTGTGTGTGTGTTAAAGAGCAGTGAAGTTTTTACTGTCGCCAATAAAAACATGTAAAATTTAAATTTTACCTTGGATGGTCTTTCCAAAATGAAAAATGCCTTGAAGTTTGTTTATATTTCGTGGCCTAATACAATTTTTATAAAAGAGCATTTACCAATTTCCTTTAAAAAAGGAGACCAACCAAACTAAAAAATCAAATAGGCAATATTTGTAGTCATTTTATCAGCCAATACATTAAGGCGTCATTGTATAATGTGGATTTATGGAAACTTAAATATGAAATATGATTACTCGTATTTAATTCCAAAACTGGAATATTTTATTGATAATGCAAACTAAATTTTTTTATGTAAAACATTATGCAAAAAAAAAAAAAATAATATATATATATATATATATAATGAGGGTAATTCAATAAGTATCCGCACTTTTTATTTTCACATCCGATAGATTATAAACACCACTTCTCAACATAGTTTCCCTGTTTTTCAATACACTTAGTCCAGCGATCTACAAGCTTCCTAATGCCATCACAAAAGAATGTTTTTGGCTGTGTGCGTAGCCAGTCATGCACCGCCTCCTTCAGGTCATCATCGCCTTGGAATCGCTGACCTCTCAAAGCGTCTTCTAGTGGTCCAAACAGGTAAAAATCCGAAGGTGCTAGGTCTGGACTGTAGGCTGGATGGTCGAGAACTTCAAATTTAAGTTGTTGAAGGCATTTTCTAGTCTGTGCAGCGGTATGAGGGCGCGCATTGTCGTGTAACAGAATAACACCTTCCGACAATCTCCCTCTCCATTTTGCGCGAATTGCTTGCTTTAACTCATTCCGAAGCATGTCAGAATACGATGCACTTGTTACTGTAGTTCCACGCTCTAGAAAATATTAAAGGATAGGGCCTCGTGTATCCCAAAACAGTTAACACAACTTTACCTGCTGACGGCTGCGCTTTGAACTTCCTTGCAACGGGAGATGGGTGCTTCCATTGCATGCTCTGTCATTTGCTTTCTGGTTCATAGTGATGGATCCAGGTATGGACGTCTGCTCTCGTCTTTTGGCGCGGTATCATAACGAAGGTGAAAACTTTTTGGAGCGCATTATCACTGGAGATGAAACCTGGATCCATCACTATGAATCAGAAGGCAAACGACAGAGCATGCACTGGAAGCATCCAACATCTCCCGTTGCAAGGAAGTTCAAAGCGCAGCCGTCAGCAGGTAAAATTATGTTAACACTGTTTTGGGATACACGAGGCCCTATCCTTGAATATTTTCTAGAGCGTGGAACTACAGTAACAAGTGCATCGTATTCTGACATGCTTCGGAATGAGTTAAAGCAAGCAATTCACACAAAACGGAGAGGGAGATTGTCGGAAGGTGTTATTCTGTTACACGACAATGCGCGCCCTCATACCACTGCACAGACTAGAAAATGCCTTCATCAACTTAAATTTGA